>JAABOM020061695.1:0-10817 GCA_011800125.2 Solanum clarkiae
CCCCTCCCCCCGCCTCCCCTCTCTCAGGCAGGGACCTCATCTCATCTATCATTCTATCAACTCAACAAATAAATTCTTCCTTTCAAACTCTATCTCAATCTCATTTAAACCTTAAGAATATTAACTCCATCTATTTCAGCCATCACAGTACTCATCTCAAGACTCAGACTCTATCAATCATCACATTCAGACAATCAAGACTCTAGATATTACTCCCAAGCTCATTCTTGAAGTCTTTAACAGAGGATTCCTATAAGGTTATTGTATAATCGCATAATAATACATGTAAAAAGTTCATTAAAACATGATGATTATTAATTTAATATTAAATATAAGATTTAAAGATAAATTACAAGAAAATATTCACGAACTTAGACTCAAGACCTATAAACTCATAATTTACAACTTAATCTACACATTAGGCACATAGAAGAACAATTTCATGTTCTGGATAGCCTTTACATACTTGGGATGACAAATTTCTAACTTTCCTTCAAGAGTTTGCACTGAAATGATGAAATCCTCAACTCTTTATTCTTCTCTTCTCTTAGAACCCTCGTTGAAAGCTTAGAAAAATAATAGGTTTTGAACCCTTTTCGTTAAAAAGGACCTTTAAAATACATTTTTGGACTTAAGAATAGGTTGGGAAGGACCAAAATGCCCTTCCAGTAATAAAAGAAAGATTTTTTAAAAAAAATGTACACTCTCCGCGTTGCGCCAGGGGCGCGGACCAGTGCAATTTCGCATTTTCTCGAAAATTGTAATTTTTCCATCGAAAATTAAGAAAAACAAACAAGTGCATCTTCGCTTCCCTTTCGCGTTGCGCCAGGAGCGCGGATTACTCACTGCTTTTTGATTTTTTTGGAATTTTATTTTTCGACCCAGTTGCTCTTAAATCAGGTTGAGACCATTTTCTGACTCGATTTTCCACATTGACCGCAAAATCCGTTCTCGGATTTCCCATCGAAGCTTTAGAAGCGCGCACGATACATTTTTGAGGTGTTTTGATAATTTCACGGGGTTTGGTAATGGATTGTAGAAACAGTCAAGACCTAACCCATGTTGATCTTTACCAAATATTACTAATTTATTTTGTTCTCTTACAATATTTTTAGTAACTAACCAAATCATTTTTCATTATATGGCTATATAAAATATATCAAATTAAATTTTTTTTTTTAAAATGATAAGATTTCTCTTGAATCAATTTGGATTAAGTATCAACCAAATTTTTAACGGATTGAATGAATTGCATTGACATAAATTAAACTAATAAATGAGTGAACCAATTTTCTGCCCAAATTTAAATGAGTGAACTAATTGGATTGAATTTTGCCACCCCTAAATTCATCCTAACAAATTAGGGCTTAATCATGTGAATAGTTAGGATTATTTGTACTTTTATCCATATTTTCCGTTGTCTTTAATTTTTGCTCTCTAAGATAAATAATTTTCCCGTGGAATATAAATATTTTATAATAATAATATTTCGCAAGTTATATCACACTAAGAATAAATTTGCTTGCTAAGGATAAAAATTAATGATAAATTTATTTAATAGGCAAATTAAACAATTAAATAAAGGAAAAATAACGTAATTATGCAAACATATGATATGTATTCACATTCTACAATTATAGTTTAAAAAAATTACAATTTATAACTATAATTAGGTTTTGTTGCTATTTTCTCTCTCATCTCTTCCTCTCTCTCGTCTATCTCCTCTCTCCTCTCTCTCTATCTGCAATTTCTTGCCAGATATACAATTACTATGTATACCAAGTGCATATATACAATTATTTTGACAGATATACATAGTTAATTCGACAAATATACATATACAATTCGCTTCTCTCCACCCTCTACCCTGCTCACCTCTCTCCTCCTTTCTCGATATCGCTCGCCTCTCTCCTCCCTCTCAATATTGCTTGCCAGATATACCAAAACATATGTATTTTAGTTACATATATACAATTATTTGACAGATATATACATACAATTTGACAAATATACATATACAATTTGCTTCTCTCCTCTCTCTCGCTATTTCTCTTGCCTCTCCCCTCTCCTCTAGGTCACATAGTCAAGGTTATACCATGTAATTATGTAAAATATAACTATTGGACCATATTAAATTTCAAACTTAGACTATTTATGAAAATTTCCTGTAAATAAAAGAGTTGGCAAGCCTAATTAGTTGCTGAGATACACGGGCCACTGAGACGGATCAAATTGGGCTACTCTTCTAACTTGGGGAAACTGTACAAATACCACTTCTAATGCCGTCGGTTATACTTGAAGTTAGTATATGTAGAATTAGAGTTAATATTTTATTTGTTTTAGTAAGTTTACCTATTTCAGAAATAACTTCAGATTTATGGAATTGAAGTTGTGAAAAAATTGCATTTGAAAGTTTGGCAAACGTAAGATATATTTATGTGAAGAATGGTCTTGTGAAGACTTAATATCATAAATTTTTATCTTAAAATTTAATATAACTTGTCAAAATCAACTTCAGATAGTGAATAATGAAATTGTAAACTTGAGGAGACCAAACTTCACATAATTTTATTGAAGTTGTAATTTTAATAAACCTTCGATCATATAATGATTTGTCAATCCTAATTTTAGACATTTTAAAGTGAAGTTATGATCTTGATAAAACCAAACTTTAATACTTGGCATGAGGTTAGGGCATATATTTAGTTGAATATTTCAAACATTTTGGCATGAAATTTAGGTGAATTAACTTTTATCCAAAATCAACAACTTATCTTTTTGAATTTCAATAATCAAACACATGATTCAACACGCAAACCTACCTCAAATAAACTCAACTTTGAAATGTAAATTCCATATATCATGAAAAGATAAATCACAAATTCGCAATTATCAATTGATCAAATTAATAACAAAATTCGATTTTTCCATAGTAGTAATTTGTCATTATTTTTAAGTTTTTCGATAATATTCATTTTAATTTAGAGTAAAGTATCAAAAACACATTAAGTTTTTCTCCTTATTTGTTGAAACCTAAGCTATTATAAGTATGAGTTTCATACCAAACATAATCAGATGTTAAATTCTCAATATCAAACTAAATTAATTATAATATAAATTTATCAGTTTGGTTGTCATGAGTTTTGATTTGGTTTGGTTTGGTTATTCGGTTATTAACCATATATAAAAATAAAAATACGATACTTTCAAACTAGGAAAAAAATTATAACAATTCATTCAAAACGAAAAATAATTAGAACGATTCATATTATATATTTCAAAATTCACCATTTTGGTCTTTAAGGAAGAGATAGTGATATTTCTAGTCCCATCAAGAATTGTCATAGACAGAAATCAATAAAATAAATATTCTCGTGTTGAGCATGTATGCTTTCAGAAATAGATTAAAAATAAAATTTGATGAAAACATTTATAAGATCTTTAAAATTGTTTGTAAAAATAATGTATTATGTATGTATAATTATATATAAAATATATGCACATAATTTATTAGTTCGATTTGATTATTTTTTCGACTTTTTCAAACAAAACCGAACATGAATCAAACATTATCGATTCTTAAAAACTAAAATCAAACAAACTCGACCCAAACAATTGTTATGGTAATCTTATATTCGAGATAGCCTTATTTGTCAAGATATATGTATGTATATTCAATTATTTTTGTTTAAACTTTCATCAATTTACGAAACTTTTGAAATTTCGATCATTTCTATCTGAATTTAAAGCATATATGTCTAGAATCCGGTTATTTTTGCATGAACTTCATACACATACATGAAATTCAATTATTACTTTCTTGCCTAAAGTTCAACTACTTTTATATGTACTTAATTAATGCGCATCCATGTGGAGTTTAGTTATTTTTTGCATAAACTTCAAGAACATATTTTATAATATTAGTGATTTGTCAATATTTTCAAGCTGTTCTAACATCTACTTGAGTTAAACTCTCTCTCTCTCTCCTTTTTTTTCATATTTGAGTTCAAGACCCACTTCTTGAAAGCATTATATATGCTCCCCTTTGTTCAAACTTATATGAAGATATTTGACCGCAAAACTTGAAATTTAAAATAAGTCCTAGAAATTTATGTGGTTGGAATCATCTTATTTCAGATATAAATAGAAATTTAATGTTAAAATATTATTAAATATAAAAATATATTTTTCTTTTTCTAAGAAAAATTAAAATATCGTATAAATTGAGACAAATAAAATATCATACGAACTTTTGCATTATATTTGTCAAAATTGAGTATATATTAAATAGTAAATTTTAAAAATCGAGTACAATATAAATGATATTACCAAATATGATATCCCAAGAAATTAATTTTTTACCCCAATTTCCATTATCATGAATTTTCAAATTCCACAAGTAAAACTTATTCCCAACTTGCCAATAAGCTTTGTATAGAGCTTGGAGATATTGAAATGTTCTTGAGCTAGTGGATAAAAGGAACATAGCATAAAGAATAATCAATCCTTCAAAGTTTCCTTTTTACTAACAAGGTGGAAATCCAATTCAGTATACTTCACTTTGTGCATAATTGATCTTTCTAGATTATGGATATTACTAGATATGCTTTTGGCTGGTTAAAAAAATAAAATAATTAGTAAGCTTCGTGGACCAATAGAAGAAAAGATTCTTAGCAATATGACCCTACTGTATAGGAATCATGAAAGAGTATTTTGCCAAGTCAAGCAATAATTTAATTGGATGAGCATTTCTTCTTCTTTTTTGTTTTTCTTTTGGTTCTAATGTTAAATTAAATTCCTGGTTCCTATCTTATTGGATACTGATGAAAGATGGAGAGGAAGATGGAGAGAAACGAAATGCAGAGAGATGAAGGAGTACTTTTCTTATTTCTCACTTCAACAGTGCAAAGAGATGAATGTACAAAAGTATATATGTACTGGCAGTTACTCCACTAACCTCTATAGTGTGTATTGTGTGACCTCACTTTATGGGACTAATCCCCAATGTTAATCCTAACTAACTAACTAACTATTAATATAACAAATTAATTAAACAACTAACTACTAGCTAACCAATCTACAACTAACTAATCTGCTGCTTTAATACTCCCCCTCAAGCTGGATATATTGAAGAGGTTCAATAATCCAAGCTTGTGTAGTAGGAAATCATGTTGTGTTCTTCCTAATGCTTTGGTAAGCAAATCAGCTAGCTGATCCTTAGTGTTGATGTAGATGGTTTTGATAAGCCCCTTTTGAATCTTCTCTCTAATAAAATGGCAATCAATCTTTATGTGCTTCGTATGTTCATGAAACACTGGGTTGGCAGCAATCTGCAGGGTTGATTTGTTGTCACAGTAGATGAAAGATGGCTCTGTCAACTTGACACCCAACTCTTTGAACAGGCTTGTGATCCATACAATCTCAGCTGTCAATGCAGCCAAGCTTCTGTATTTTACCTCTGTGGAGCTCCTAGAAACTGTGTCCTATTTCTTTGACTTCCAGGAAATCAAAGAATTTCCAAACTTCAGAACAAAACTAGTGACTAACCTTCTTGTGCTTGGCATGTAGCCCAATCTGCATAACAATATCTACTCAACTGAGGTTTCTGATTAGTCCCCATGAACAATCCCTTTTCGGGCTCCAACTTGACATATCTGATCACCCTTAATGCAGCCTTCTAATGTGACACCTTGGGTCTTCGCATTAACTGGCTCAGTGATTGAACTGCAAATACTATATCTGATCTTGTGATGGTGAGGTAAAGTAGTTTTCCAACCAACCTTTGATATCTTGGAATGTCTTCATATATAGTGTCTGGATCAAATTCCTCACTAGTCAGTTTTTTATTACATTCCAATGGTGTCATGTTGGGCTTGGCATTCCCCATCCCTGCCTCAGCTATTAACTCTAGTGCATACTTTCTTTGATTCATCAAAATGCCCTCATTGGACCTCATAAACTCAATGCCCAAGAAGTATTTAAGTTCACCCAAATCCTTGATCTTAAAGTGACTGTGTAAAACATAATTGGTCTTTTCTATCAGTCTTATATCATTCCCTATAAGCAGTAGATTATCAACATATACCAAGACTATCACCAATCCACCTCCCCTTCTCTTTGTGAATAAGGAGTAATCCAGATGACTCTACGAATAGCCTGAATTATCAGTGCTTCAGTTAACTTGGCATTCCATTGCCTTGAAGCCTGCTTAAGCCCATATAAAGACTTCACCAGCTTGCATACAAGATTCTTCTCCTTCTCAGCTCTGTAGAACCCTTTAGACAATTCCATATACACCTTTTCAAGTAGATCCCCTTGTAGAAATGCATTAAAGACATCCATCTGAAAGATGTTTCAATTGTGAGTAGCAGCCAATGCTATAATGGATCTAACTATTGCCATTTTTACCACTGGAGAGAATGTCTCTTGGTAGTCAATTCCTTCAGTTTGGCGATATCCCTTGGCCACTAGTCTGGCTATAAATCTATCAATTTGGCCATCAACTTTATATTTGATCTTGAATAGTCATTTGTAGTTAACTATATTCTTTCCTTCAGGTAGTTCAACTATTTTTCAGGTTCCATTTTCCTCCAAAGCCTGCACCTCCTGCTGCATAGCATGTATCCATCTGTTGTCTTTGGCTGCCTCCTCAAAGGTTCTTGGCTCAACCTCTGTGGAGAACATAAATAAGTAAGCTTTGTACTTGGATGATATGTGGTCATAAGATACATAGTTACTTTGGGAGTGAGGCTGAGATCTGGTTGTCTGAGTTACATAGTCTTTCATCCAAATAGGAGGATGAGGGGTTCTGGTAGATCTCCTGGCTCTAACTTCCTCAACCCCTCTAGAAAATAATTCAACTGCAGTAATGACATTATCAGATTGAGAAGCAAGTTCCTCATCAGTCTGAACAGCAGGTCCTTTATTAGGGATAACATCTGTCTCTGACAAAACATCATTCATAACCATGAGATCATCCTCCAAGTTTATACTATCTGTAGGAAAAGGCATAGGTAATTCTCTATCCTCATCACATATGGGAAAAACATCTGATATTACAACTGACTCATTAGGGAATAATGATTTCTGTTTGTTGAACATCTGTTTGAAAGGGAACACATCCTCCTTGAACATAACATCTCTGCTGATGGTAAGCTTCTTTTGAGATAAACTATACAGCAAATATCCTTTCTAAGTTAGTGAATATCCCATCAGTGCACAAGCTTCAGCTCTAGGGGAGAATTTATCATGTTTGATCACCTTGGTGGCATAGCACTAGCAACCTATGGTTCTCAAGTGATCAATATTTGCCCTGTGTCCATGGAACTGTTCATAAGGAGATTTTCCTTCTAGGACTGGAGTGGGAAATCTATTAATCAAATAGACAGCAGATAATATACATTCTCCCCAAAATCTGATAGGAATGTTACCCTGAAATCTTATTGATCTAGTTACCTCAAGTATATAACTGTGTTTTCTTTCAACCACTCCATTTTGTTGTATAGTATAAGGACAATTGATCTCATGAACAATACCAAGAGAATCAAGTAAATCATAACATTCATTGTTAAATAACTCAGTCCCATTATCAATTCTTATCTTCTTAATATTCCTATTAAATTGAGTCTTCACTAATGTTAAAAAAGATCTCAGCACTGAAAAAACATCACTCTTCAATTTCAGCAAATATAACCAACACATTCTTGAATAATCATCAACTATGGTTAGAAAAAATCTGAAATCATTATGAGTAGCAATTCTGTAAGGCCCCCGAACATCTAGATAAAGTAAATCAAAAATAGTTGATGCCCTAGACATACTCAAGTGAAAAGGTAACCTAGTCTGTTTGGCAAGTGGACAAACAGAACACTTACTACATGCATTACTGTCACTGAAACCTTTATCTATGAATATATGTTGTAGCACTTTTATGGAAGGATGGCCAAGTCTATTGTGCCATAACAGCATGTCAGTACTGGATCCTTATGCCATCAACACTGTTTGATTTCCTTTGCTCCCTTCACATTGTAATGCAGCAGGAAGATAGTACAGTCCCTCAATTTCCTTATCAATTCCTTTCACTTTTCTATTGGAGAGGTCCTAAAGCACAAAAAACTCAAGGAAAAAATTAACTGAGCAATTTAGTTGCCTTGTCAATTTTGACACTGAAAGTAAGTTATGCTGGAATGCAGGAACCATCAACACATTATCTAGTACCCTTCCATCAAGACTGCTGCAACAACTAGTGTGTGATACTTATGCAGTCTCACCATTAGGTAAGTGCACTATCTTATTAGTACAACTGGATACATGACAGAGTTTATCCAATTTGTATGTCATATGACAGGTAGCACCTGAGTCAACTATCCAATTTTCCCTTTTGATCTGTGTTCTATCATTACTTACAGACAAAGCATTGGATGTGAGCATACCTGCCATGTTTGCCATGTTGTTTAGTTCCTTGCTTGATCTAGAACCTGCTGCTTCTTCCCTTTCTAACATATGTAGAATCCTGTTATATTGCCTTGGAGTAAAAGTAGGCTGTGTGGACATGTTCAAACCAGATTCAATGCCCTTTCCTTTCATCACAGGAACAATAGAGGCAAAATCATCTCCCAATTCCATTTCATCTTTTATGGCAGCTACATGATTCACTGCATCTTGAAGTCTGTTTTTTGTTGTTGCTAGTCCTGACTTCTTCTTAAATTTCCAGTCAGAAGGATATCTATTTAGCCTATAACAATCCTCCCTTGCATAGCCCTGAAGCTTACAGTAGTCACAAATCTGATCTCAATTCTTTTTCTTGGACTGAAATTTCTTGAAAAAATTTCCTTTCCCTGCATACAAAGCAATTTGTTCTTGCATGTTACTTCTCGAATAAGAGCTAGCAGACAACCTTTGACCTTCATCAGCCATAATCATTGCATAAGCCTTTCCAACACTAGGTAAAGGGCTCATCATCAGAATTTGACTATGAGCATGGGCATAAACCTCATTCAATCCCATTAGAAATGCAAATAACCTCAGGCATGCTAGATGATCAACATAGGTTCTGCATTTATCACAACTACATGAAGGTGGGGGAACAAGTGCATCAAATTCATCCTAGAGCAGTCTCAGCTTTGAAAAATAAATAGAAACTGACATGTTACCTTGACTAATTGTGTAAATTTTCCTATGTAGCTGATAACCTCTAGATCGATCAACCTTGTCAAATCTTTCCTTCAGATCAGCCCACACCACTGCTGTATCTGTTGCATAAACAATGCTACTGAGAAGTTCCTTCGACACAGTGTTCATAATCTATGCAAGAACAAAAGCATTGCATTTTTCCCACTGTTCCTCCATATCTCCTCTGTAATCACTCCTTTTACAGGTCCCAAGCACAAACCCCAGCTTACTCTTAGCTCGGAGGCTTATCAACATGGATCTTCTCTATAGTGAGTAGTTCTCCATCCCTGTAAGCTGCACAGTAATGAGGACACACCCCGGAGTGTCTGAGTTGTGAAGATAGAGTGGATGATTTCGTCTCTTCTCGATCTGGTCAAGGATTTCAGCTGGTGCGACATTGCTGGTAGCAACATTAGTTGCAGAGTCTGCCATTGCTATGCTCTAATCGATTGAATCAACCTCTTGACTCAAAGCTCTGATACCATGATGAAAGATGGAGAGGAAGATGGAGAGAAACGAAATGCAGAGAGATGAAGGAGTACTTTTCTTGTTTCTCACTTCAATAGTACAAAGAGATGAATGTACAAGAGTATATATGTACAGGCAGTTACTCCACTAACCCCTATAGTATGTATTGTGTGACCTCACTTGATGAGATTAATCCCCAATGTTAATCCTAACTAACTAACTAACTAACTATTAATATAACAAATTAATTGAACAACTAACTACTAGCTAACCAATCTACAGCTAACTAATCTGCTGCTTTAATAGATACCGTTGCAAAATACGAGGTACGTTCGCAAATAAATTTATTTTAGAATTATAATTTTTCGACTAATTTATTTTTACTTGAAAGGTGAGATAAAATGATATGAAACTATATTGAATATAATAGAATATTTAGGATTTAAATCGATGCAAAATATATATTGTGTTTAGTTAATGATATCTTGACTATATAAATTTATTTTTAAGCAAATACAATATAAATTTAATTCAAAGTTATTCCAACTTATCCCATATTTAGTTCAATGGTGTAAAAAGAATAGAATCCCATTTCATGAAAACCATAATATATACAAAATCTAGAAAATCTGTTGTATTTTGTACATCCTCAAAATATTTAGGGGGAAAACCAAACCTCCTTACTAAATAAACATTTTCTCCATCGATATATTATGTTTGACGTTTTTCATCTATTGATAGTCAAATCTGATATGTGTATATTTATTTTGGAACATAATCTGATTTAGGTTTTATATATCTCAAAGTGTTAGTGAAAGTTCACTTGATTAAATATAAGAAACTTATATAGATATGTTATATTAAGAAAATATTTATTGTCTATAGCAATGATTTCTTTTCGCTGAACGCTTGTTATACATTTATAATATAGTTTTATACATATTATAAAGAACAATTTATAAAATGCATATAACACAAATTTTATTGATGAATAATACATTTATCACTCACTTTAATACATTTATAATATATTATATCAATTTTTTACAAAACAAGCATAGTATATTTTAGAAATACTTATAATACATTTATATTCCATGCTCCGGAAACAGTCACGCTATGTTTTTAAACATAGGGGTCAGGCTGCGTACATCCGACCCCCCCTTACCCCGCAATGG
>JAABOM020061696.1:0-10816 GCA_011800125.2 Solanum clarkiae
ATATTACTGGTTCACTGTCTGACTACATTCGAGGGTATGACGGGGCCCTGTCCCGTCTCATGTTTTGGTTTGTCTGTATAGAGGTCTGTGGATACATGTGGGTGTGGGATGTTCTGTGTGATGTGAGTATGTATATTTGATATGTTTGTTAGGCGGCAGGACCGCAGCGGTGCCTTGTAGGCCCGCATTTATATTATGTACGCGCGATTATTGTCTTGGCCGCTGTTGATTTTTACTTTGCAGGTGGGGTTAGTCAATAAAACAAAGGAAACTCTGCCAAAATTTTTATAGAATCTGTAACAGATAAAGATTTGGAAGTCCAGTTTGATATTGTCTGGGTGCCCTATCGGCACCAGTCGCGGTCCCTGGGAGGGGTCGTGACATCCTATGCGTGAAAATACCTATTCTTTGCCATATTTTACCTTCATATTATACAACACATTCCCCGACACTCTCTTAAAACCCTTAGACAAATATTTCACCCAAAAATTCAAGTCCTAAAACTCATCTGGATCTTAAGGATCTCAACCAAGCTTCAAGTCTCCATTTCCAATCTTCATCAAGTGATTCTCCAAAGTTAAGATATGTGGGTTTCAACCATTGGGTCCTTTGAGCCATGGTGCCTAGGCTTCCTTTTTACCTAAATTTCCTGATTCTAAGTTGATTTACATACGGGTCTTCCTTCATTATGAATTTGACTATAAACTGTGTTGGGGTTTCATAAACTTATGACTGTTTGAGCATGTTTTGAGCTATGAATCTATGGTCTATTATTTGATTTGATAAAGGGTTTTGATGTATATTGCATGAGGGTATTACTAGGTGTTGTTGGGTGGTTTTACATGGAATTTTATTGCATGATTTCACTCTTGAATTGCATAATTTTACAGTAGCATTGCACACCCACCAAGTGTTCGATAAAATGTCCGATTTTAGATTCTTGAACTATTGAAGATCCATTGCATGACCTATGAGTTGAGTGACTCTATGATCATGAAAGGAAGGTATTTATATGATGTTTTCATGAAAAGTATCTATTGTAATGAAAATTGACCAATTTCCTAGTTTGGGGGGGTAGTAGGCCCGAACTACCATGTTGAGTAGTATATAGCTCAATCCCATAGCTTGGGGGGTTGTAGACCCGTGATACCATATTGAGGGGTATATACCTCATTCACCTAGCTCGAAGGGTTGTAGGCTCGTGCTACCATATTGAGGGATATATACCTCATTCGCCTAGCTTGGGGGGTGGCAGCCCCGTGCTACCACATTGAGGGGTATATACCTCATTTTCCTAGCTCAGGGGGTGGTAGGCCCGTGCTACCACATTGGGGTGTTTATACCTCAATTGTCTCACCAAAGAGGTAGTAGGCCTTGGTTATCTAATGATAGTCACCTTCTTCACATATAATAAGTTCTATACAAGCATGTTTTACTTCAAGTATCATTCATTCATGTCATATTGCTAATATGCTTTCTTTTGCTTACGATATTGTATTTTGTCATGTTCCTATCTCTTGTTGCATTTCATCCTGCATACTTAGTACATTCAAAAGTACTAGCGCGTATTCTGTGCCTATATGATATTACTATGTAGGAACCTGAGCTCCCATTGATTCTCCTTCACGTGGCTAAACGGATTGTTCAAGTTAGCTTTGGTGAGTCCTTATGTCTAGGGACAATATCTATTTTATTTCATGCTTATGCTTAGACTACATCTTGTATATTTTGGAATACTTATAGTCATCACTATGAGGGTGATCCAGTTGTTTGTCTTGGCCCTCGCTAAGTTCTATGTCTAAAGATGTTGTTGGACAAGTTATGTATTATGCTTGAGTTTTGACTCATCTATGTTATTTAAGCATTAAAATCTCCCCCTTAGTCCTGATTTCCCTTATTTATGTTTTCTCTTGTTGTTTATTTTGCTTCTGTGACCAAGGATGTGTGTATGATATGCTAAGAGGCTTGTTTTGGGTTCCTTCAGGTCCCCCATTCATCGTGTCACATCTAGGCCCTAATTTATGTCATGACATGGAAGGACCTCCAAAAATGAGAAGTGAATTGAGCACCATGATCCGATATGATAGACAAGAGCACCCATGCAATCTAACTAATTCATGAATGTACAACTCAGCATAAGCTTTGGCACCATAAGTAGTCTTAGCGGTAGGAAATGAGCTGACTTTTCCATTCTCTCAACCACAACCTAAATGGATTCAAAATGTTTTCTAGTCTTAGTCAACCCAACCACAAAGTCCATGTTAATTTCTTCCTACTTCCAAGTAGGAATCTCTATATCTTGGGCTAGGCCGCTCGATCTTTGATGTTCGACTTTGACTTGTTGGAAACTGGATACAAACTTAGCAATATCTCTCTTCATGCCACCCCACCAAAACACTTCCCTCAAATCTCTATACATCTTGATAGAACCCGGGCAAATAGAATGGGAAGAATTATAAGCCTCATCAAGAATCTTCTCTCTCAAGTCATCAACACAAGTTACAGATAATCTACCTTGATACCTAATGGCACCATCTCCCTCTTGGGAGAAAACCTCCAACTTACCATCTCTAACCAAAGCTTTCAACTCTGGTAAGGCGAGGTCAAGATCTTGCGTTGCCTTCACCTCCTCAATCAATGAAGATTTGGAACCACCAACCACCACTACTCCACCATTATCAACCTCCTCCAACCTAACTCCCAATCTAGCCAACTGATGAACATCTCTAACTACCTCTTTGCCCTCATCACCAACATGGGCTAGGCTACCCATAGACATCCCACCCAAAGCATTGGCCATAACATTAGCCTTACCAGGGTGATAACGCATACTCATATCATAAACTATAAAGAGCTCCAACCATCTTCTTTGTCTCAAGTTGAAATCTTTTTGGGTGAACACATATTGGAAACTCTTATGATTGGTAAACACATCAACATGCACCCCATACAAATAATGACACCAAATTTTCAAAGCAAATACCACGGCGGCTAATTCAAGATCATGGGTAGAATAATTCTTTTCATGTGCCTTAAGTTGTCTAGAATCATAAGCTATCACTTCACCATTTTGCATCAAAACACAACTCAAACCAATTCGTGAGGTATCACAATACACAGCAAAACCTTCTAACACTTCTAGTAGAGACAAGATAGGAGTGGAGATAAGCTTATCTTTCAAAGTTTGCAAAACTCTTTTCGTACTCATTGGTCCATACAAATTTAGCCTTATTTTTAGTTAACTTAGTCATAGCAGAAGCAATAGAAGAGAACCTATTCACAAACCTTCGATAGTAACGCACTAAGCCCAAGAAACTTCCAATGTCCGATGGAGTCAAAGGTCTAGGCCAATTTCTAATCACTGCTGTCTTTTTAGGATCCACCTTAATACCATTACGCGACACCATATGACCTAGAAAAGCAATCTCTTTAAATCAAAACTCACATTTCTCATATTTGGCATATAACTTCTTCTTCCTAAAAATTTATAACACCACCCTCAAGTGATCCACATGCTCTTCCTCAATATGGGAATAAATAAAGATATTATCAATAAGTACCATCACAAACAAATCAAGATAGGGTTTGAAGACCATATTCATAGGACTCATGAAGATAGCCAGTGCATTTGTCAACCCAAAAGACATAACCATGAATTCATAGTGCCCATACCTAGTCCGGAAGGCCATATTGTTAATGTCGCACTCCCTCACCATCACTTGGTGATACCCGAACCAAAGATCAATCTTAGAGAAATGACTAGCCCCTTGAAGTTTGTCAAAAAGATCATTAATCCTTGGTAGAGTTACTTATTCTTGATGATGACTCTATTAAGTTGCCAGTAGTCAATGCACATTCTAAGAAAACCATCCTTCTTCTTCACAAACAACACTGGTGCACCCCAAGGTGATTAGCTAGGCCTAATAAAACACTTCTCCAACAAATCCCTCAATTTCTACTTCAACTCCTTTAACTCCGTCGGGGCCATACGGTAAGGGGGAATAGAAATGGGTTAAGTATCGGGAAGGAGGTCTATGCCAAAATCCATTTCCCTTTCCGGAAGAATATTCGGAAGCTCATTAGGAAAGACATCAAGGAACTTATTCACCATTGGGACCAACTTTATAGGAAGGACTTTGGACTCAACAACCATAACCCTCACAAGATGATAGAGACACCCTTTAGAAATCAACTTTTGGGCTTTAATGCAAAAAATGAATCTACTTTTGACCACCACATCAAGACTCTCCCACTCAAGGATGGGTTCATTAGAGAATTAGAATTTGACCCTATGGGTTCTACAATCAATAGAAGCATAATATGCATGCAACAAATCCATCCCAAGAATGATATCAAAATCCATCATATCCAACTCAACAAAATCACAAGGCAACATTTTATGCAAAATGAAAACGGGACAATTTCTATAGACCCTTTTTAGCAATAATGGATGCACCAACGGTAGTAGACACTTCATATGACTCACACAATAATTCGGGTTTAACATGAAACTTTTTGGCAACAAAAGGAGTAACAAAAGAAAGAGTAGCACCTGGGTCTATCAATGCATACACATCAAAATCAAAGACTTTTAACATACCGGTGATGATATCAGAAACCTCATCTACCCCTTGCCTCCCTTGAAAAGCATAAAACTGATTGTGTCTTGGGGAACCACTTTGTTGACCTCCCCTTCCCAAAGTAACCACATTTGCATGCTGGCTTTGTGGATGACCATCTCTACCCTTGTTTTGATTACGAGGACAATCAATCTTCTTGTGACCCATTTCTCCATAACTATAGCATGCATTAGTGTCCCTCAAACATGGGTTGTTATGGCATCTACCACATCTTGGGCACATAGCATTAGGCACCACATCACCACCTCCTTGAGGCCTTGGGTTGTTATTGCCAAACCTTCTTTTAGGAGCATAAGAAGACCCTTAGCCTTGAGAAACCGGCCACCTTTGAGACCTTGGAATTTACCATCAAAATGGGCCATTTTGGCCTCACCACTTCTCCTTTTTCTAAGTTCCTCCCCTTCCAATTGTTCGGCATATGTCATTAGGCGGGACAAATCCATGTCACTTCTCAACATAGCGGCACCACACTCCTTATTAACCAAATCAAATACCCCCATCACAAATTTGTTCATCCTAGACCTTGGCTTGGCTGCCATTTGTAGAGAATATTTGGAGAGTTGGTTGAACTTGAGGGCATACTCCCTCACACTCATAGACCCTTGCTTCAAATTCATGAACACCATCATTTTGGCCTCCCTTAGCTCAAGAGGGAAGAACCGATTGAGAAATGCCGCCTTAAGCTCCTCCCAAAGGATCACATTATTGTTCCCTTTCTCTTCCTTCCATTGAGTATACCATATTTGGGCCACCCCTTTGAGTTGGCAGGCCGCCAACTTTGCTTTCTTCTGGGATCTAAAAACCCATGATAGACAACACTTTGTACACCTCATCAATGAATTCTTGAGGGTCCTCATCCACTTTAGACCCATGAAACTCTAGTCGATTCATCTTCATGAAATCCCTTACCCTAGATGCCGGAGTAGGAGCATGAGGAGCTTGGGCCCCTTAGTTGATTTATTCATGGCTTGAGCTAGCATGACGATAGCATCCCAGAACTCTTCATGGGCCAGTTGTTCTTCGAGTGTACGAGCTCCTCTTCCTCTTAGGATAGGCATGATCTAGCATAGCAAATAACACTCATTAGAGAAAAAGCCTTACCTTAACTTCTATAGCACAACATGGATCAAGAAGAAGGGAAACATTTCCTAAAATGCCTCATAGCCTCTTACTCATAGTTGTGGCGCACTTCACAACGATGAATAAGACTCTAATTTATGTGGTATGTTAGATGTCGAGGACCATTAAAAACCTAGTGCTCTGATACCAAGTTTGTCACGACCCGAGCCTAGGGCCTAGACTTCACACAACGAATGAGAACCCAAAGGGGCCCCAAACAAGCCTCTTAGCATATCATTTACATATCCTTAGTCGCGAAAGCAATTATACAATAATAAAAGAATATAAATAAGGATAAAGGGAGTAAGGGAAGTTTTTTATAGCTTAAATCATCAAAGGAGTCAAAGCTCAAAGCATAAATACAAAACTTGTCCAACAACACCTCTAACATAGATTGGGCAGGGGCCAAGACAACTTTGCGGGCTCACCCTCATACTCATAAGCATATAAACAAAGAAAAAAGTCTTTACATAACATAGGATCAATAACTATTGTCCTCGGAGTTGAGGACTCACTGTCACGCCCTAAGTCCCGATAGGGCGGACTAGCACTCGTTGCCGATGAGGCTCGGGAGAACTAACCTGTAACTATGCACTTCTTATACATTTTATATAGAATTTCTATATTCAACATGTTTGTATACAAGTAGACAATGATATAAGCCAAAAGGAAATGCATGCGTCTAGGCCGTTGGGGCCACAGTATTGAAAGTACAAAACATGACCACGCTTTAACTTACATAGTCTACAAAGCCTCTAAATAAAAGAGTATCTGATAAGGGTTGGTATAGGCACCACCTCGAATAACAATACAATACAAACATATGAACTTTAGACACACACAAACTCCGGAACAACCTAGAGCTTGGTAACAGAAGCTGAATATCTTGTTCTCCTACTGGGGAGATCTACTAGCACCTGTACTTATAGCATGAAATGCATGTTCCCCTCAAGGGACTCAGTACGAGATAGTGTACTGAATATGTAAGGCAGCAAATACTGTATATGATATAGCAAATCAAGTGAAACTATACCCAGATGTAGCATAAAGGACCACCTTTAGTAGCACAGTGGGATCATGTACTTTATGTTCTTTATATTACTTTACCTTTACTGTAAAATCTGTACTGTAAAATCTGTACAAAGTTGTAATGAAAATGACCAACTGATCAGTGGTGAAACTGTATCGGGATTGTCCCTATGCTAGGTTCTTCATGAACCCCCTTGGGCTACCACCCGTAAACTGTATCGGGTTCGTCCCTATGCTAGGTTCTTACTAAACCCCCTCGGGCTACCACCCGTCAAAACTGTATACTTTATCTTTATATTACCTTTGAGATTATTCTTTTGGTGGTCATAATATTGGAGCTATAAGGCTGTACATGCAACATATGCCATGTAAATAATCATACAATACAATATTGAAATGAAAAGAGTATGTTACATAGACAATGGAATACGTATGAATTGAAGCAACTCGTGAATTTTACTTAGAGACAAGAACCCATATACTTAGTGTCCATATATTTGTGTAAATTTGAAGGTAACTATAATATAAGAGTATATGAATATGTGGAAGAGTTGACATATGATTTCTTGTCATGTTGGAATAGATAATTACCTTGACTTTCCGAAGGTTCTATGTTTCATGCCAAATAATATGGATTCAAGTAACCTTACATACCTTGTTGTATGACTTCGTTACTACCTTGGAGTGACTGCCTTTCCCTCAAATAATTATCTACACCATGTTGGGAAATAAAACTAGTATTAGCAGCAACACATCACTTCTAGGTTGTCCAATATCATAAAAATAATCATCCGGAC
The DNA here is from genome assembly GCA_011800125.2 of Solanum clarkiae. Lineage (NCBI taxonomy): Eukaryota > Viridiplantae > Streptophyta > Magnoliopsida > Solanales > Solanaceae > Solanum > Solanum clarkiae. The sequence goes on from JAABOM020061696.1 coordinate 7,586, forward strand.
AGCAAGCGTTCAATTAGTGACACAAAGATATTTCTTCGACCTTTTCACTTATAAATGTATTTTCTAACAACCATTCTTATGTACATGTCATGCATATCTTATTTTCAGTCCCTTATAGTCCCATAACAGCCCAGAAAATATAACACACAATAATTCATCTCAACATACAAATAAGCAACATAACGTTATATCCTTCCACCATACTTCGACGTTAACAATCCCAAAAATTGTTTTAACTTTACCAAGATTATTTCCAATGATTTTTTCCACATGAAACCAGTCTTTGTATAGTCCAAAAATATTCCTAAATCAGGGGTAAGTTGTGGAAGAACATACTAGAATTCTACACAACTTTCAAATGGACAGCATAATATTACTCCCATTTTCGCTACATTTCGACAACGACAATTCCCAACCTTTTCCAATTCTAACCAAACTTTTACAACAACATTTACACATACCAACAGTGATAATACAATCTTATAACATCATACAAGAAGTCATTTAGGACATGAGTCAATAACTTTAAATCCAACAGCCCACAACCTCCAACCAACATCATATTTAAGATAACACAAGAAAACTCTTTTGTTAATTGAAATAAAATCTGGGAAGCAACCATACATATACATATATAAGTCATACAACGTTAAGAACATCAAATTCTCTTCATAATACAGCCCACACACCATTTAGAAATCACTAAACCAAAAGCAAAGAGTGCAGCAATTTTCTGGACACATGCTGTCCAGAATTTCCAGCAAAGTATACCAACATATACTTCTTGATTTTCTTGAAGATATCATACAAAATACACAAATATAGCTACTTACCTTTATCTTTAAGGTTGAGGGACTTCTTATGAAGCCTAGGAGATCCTTTGACTGCTGCTACTAGGTCAAAAACGTGAAGAGAGGAAGATAAGGAAAGCTAAGGTTTTTTTTTTTCCAAGTGTAAATGAAGATGAAATTTGAGCTTGTAATCCCCTCTTAAAGGGCCTCATTTGGACGAATTGTTCCTTGTTATTTTGGGCCAAATAAGACCACTTAATACCACATACCATTACACTAATTAATCAGCAACTTGTTCTCCTAAAATTAGGCCAAAATGGCAATGAAATCTAATGGACATAGGCTTCCAGTTTTCAGCATTCCTGTCAAATTCGTTTTTGACCCAATTAGCTAGTTGATTTGTGTTACACTTGGGCCTTTATCACACTCTTCTTGGACTGAAAATAAGGTCCACTTATAATGCTAAAATTACACACTTAAACTAATTGTATCCATGCTCGAACTTGGACAAAAATGACATTGAACCCCTTCTCCGTTTAGCTAGTAATTTTAAGCTGAACAAGTTGATGAATCATCCATAAGATTATTAAATCATACAAACACCCTAATTCCCTCACTTGATGATATCCTCAATTTAACATAACATGCTTATACACAATACCCCCGTGAGCATTAGACGCCCATATCACCCATTAACACGAGAATCAAGTACTTTCAAGAATTGACGCTACTTTGACCAAACCATATCAAGATTCATTCCCATACTATTAGTACATGTAAAATGTGGGGTGTTACATCCTCTCCCCTAGGAACATTCGTCCTCGAATATTAGCACAGTTGGATAACTTAACCATGTATAAACATCTATTTAAACAACCCTTCAACAACAAAAAAAAAAATAAGTATTCAATTACACGCACCTATTAGTGTTCCAATTCTGTATGTTGGGTGTCCTCTGCAGGTTCAAACAAATAAGGGTATTTTAACTTCATTGTGTCCTCGACCTCCCAGGCTATCTCTTCTACTTGTTGATTTCTCCAAAGTACCTTTACTGAAGCTACCTCTTTATTCCTCAGCTTCCTAACTTGGTGATCCAGAATAGCAATAGGTACCTCTTCATAAGTGAGATCTTCTGTAACCTGTACCTCCTTAACAGGAGTGATACAAGATGGGTCATCTATGCATTTTTGAAGCATTGATACATGGAAAACTGGATGAACCATAGAAAGCTCTTGGGGTAACTCTAGCTCATATGCAACCTGCCCGATCTTCTTAGTAATCTTATAAGGCCCTATGTAACATGGACTCAGTTTTCCCTTTTTACCAAACCTCATAACACCTTTCATTGGAGACATCTTTAAAAATACCCAATATTCTACCGAAAATTCCATCCCTCTCCTCCTAGAATCCGCATATGATTTGTGCCAACTTTGGGCTGTTTCTAACCGCTGTTGTATCACCTTAACTTTTTTCATGGCTTGGTGTACTAAATCTGGCCCAAGTAAGGTAGTTTCACCCACTTCAAACCACCCAATTGGAGACCTACACTTCCTTCCATACAAAGCTTCATAAGGTGCCATCTTGATACTTGAATGGTAGCTATTATTGTAGGCAAATTCAATAAGTAGCAAATGGTCAACCCAACTACCCTTAAAGTCCAATGCGCAAGCTCGCAACATATCTTCAAGTGTCAGAATGGTGCATTCCGCTTGACCGTCTGTTTGAGGATGGAATGTTGTTCTCAAATTTACTTGCTTTCCTAAACTCCTTTGGAAAGACTTCCAAAACTTTGCAGTGAATTGAGCCCCTCGATCTGATATAATAGAGATTGGAACTCCATGTAGCCTAACTATCTCCTTAATGTACAGTTTGGCATACTCCTCTACTGTATAATCACTCCTAATAGGTAGGAAATGTGCTGACTTTGTGAGTCTGTCAACTATTACCCATATAGAGTCATACTTCTGAAATGAGCGAGGAAAACCAGTAACAAAGTCCATATTGATCATATCCCACTTCCAAGTTGGAAGTTCTATACATTGCATGTAACCTCCTGGTTTTTTATGTTCTACCTTCACTTGTTGATAATTTGGACAATGAGCCACAAATTCTGCGAGGTCCTTTTTCATTCCTCCCCACCAAAACACTCCTTTCAGGTCATAGTACATCTTAGTCGATCCTGGATGTATGGAATATTGGGAATAGTGATCTTCTTCCATTATCCTCTTTCTTAAGCCATCAACATCAGGCACACATAACCTGTTTTGGTAGTAAAGTACTTCATTCTGTGCAAGGTCAAAGCCCTTTATCGCACCCTGACTCACCTTTTCCTTAAGTTGTCGCAGAACTGGATCCTCAAATTGTTTTTCTTTTACTTCCACTACTAATGAAGACGTCGCTGCATTATGTACAATTACCCCTTCCTTTGGAGTTTCAAGAA
>JAABOM020061697.1:0-10816 GCA_011800125.2 Solanum clarkiae
TATAAATAGAGACATTATATATATATATATATATATATATATATATATATATGTGCGTGTATATTATATATATAATGTGATGTGACATAGAATATCATTTATTTTTTCTGCTTATTTTATTGGCATTTCTCTTAATTCATTCTATTTGAACATAAAATAATAAATATTCCATGTCCAGTAAAAGTAGACACGACACAGTAATAGCATTTGCCATCACAAGTTAATTATTTAACATTCCCTAGTTAACAGTTTTTTTCTGATTAAACACTTTACTGATCATGACAGTTGTTTTATTTGTTTAGCTTTTAGTCTCAATGCTATTTATTGTAATGATCTTGTAGGTTATTTTTAAACTTATTTGGGAAAAATTGTTGTTTTTCCCTTCCTAAGTTGTTTTGGACCTATTTTGAACTATTTGTGTAGTTGGAATTGTGATCCTGAGTTTTAAAAGTGGAAAAATGAGTTTTGACATTTTTGGAAGCTTAAGTTTTTGAAAAAGTGAGTTTTTATGTCATTCTGAGTTTCAGGTGTTGGATCGAAAATTTGTCGATTCCATTAGCTCCGGAATGTCGAATTTGGTCTAGAAGAAGTTACAGAACAGAATTTGGAGCTAAAACGAAGTTTTTGGACCCAAAGTTACCCTTTTAGTTGTTTCAGGAGCCAAAATTTGACTTTGGTCAACATTTGGAGTTTGGAAGCTCAGATCAAAATTCTGACAGTTCTAGTAATTCTAGATGGTGAAATTAACGCTAGAAATAGTCTCGTCCTAATTTTTTGAGTTTTTGAGGGTAATTTTGGTATTTTGAGTTTTAAACTAGTTTTATAGAGTTGCATCGGTAATTATGTGTAGGAAATCTCAGATGTAACACCCCAAAAATTGCCTGAAAAAATTCCTCGAAAGTGTCTGGAATCATAAATTTCATATATCTCAAAATTCATGCGCGATATCAAAAATTCGACTTCATATTCTTGTTCAGGAGGTCATTTTAAGTGAAAATGGGTCTAACCCCGATTTAAGAGCAAACAATTAGCAATTTCGATTTTTCAAAAATGCATTTCCAGAGAGCTTTTCGCGCCCTTGGCGCGTCCTAGTGTTGTTTTTGGTCCAGTTTTGACTTCGGTCCAAGACTTTTAAGTCTTGGGCCTAAGTGTTCCCAAATGTGAATATACTTAACCATTTTTCACCCTCATATCATTCTAAATATTCCCCAATACTCATTCAAATACTTAGCCAAATATTTTACTCCTAAACTCAAGTCTTAAAATCCCTTCCGGATCTAAGGATTCCTTCTCAAGCTTCAAGTCTCCAACTCCAATTATCATCAAGTTCATCTCCAAAACTAAATTTTGTGGGTTTCTTTCACCATGACACCCAAGCTCTCTTTACTGAAAATTGCATGATTTAAAATTGATTTATTTATAGGTCTTATTTATTATGAAAGTCACTGCACACTATGTTGGGATTTATGAAATTGTGACTGTTTTACTATGTTTGGAGCTATGAATCTAAGGTCTATTGTGAGAATTGATGAAGGATTTTGGTGTGTATTGTTTGAGGGTGTTACCAAGTATCTATTGATGGCTTTACACTGATTTTTCTAGCATGATTTCACTCTTCAATTGCATAGCTTTACACTAGCATTACATACACTCTAAGTGTTAGATAAAATGTCCGGTTGTGGGTTCTTGAGGAATTGAAGGTCCAATGCATGTTTTATGAGTTGAATGACTATATGATGATGAAATGATGATGGAATGATGATGAAAAGGAATGTATGTATATGATTATAAAAGGAGTGCATGCATACATACATACATACATATATATATATATATATATGAATGATATTCTATATAGTGTTGGGGATGACCAAGCCTAGCTCAGGGGATTGTAGGCCCGGGTAACCTATTGAGGGGTTGGTACCTTGATCGCCTAGCACGGGGGTTGGTAGGCCTAGATAACCTTATTAGGGGTTGGTACCCATCAACCTTGATGAGGGGTTTGTACTCTATCAACCTTGATGGGGGGTTTGTACTCTGTCAACCTCGGTGGGGGATTTGTACTCCATCAACCTTATGAAGGGGTTTTTACCTCATGTGCCTATCCAAGGGGGTGGTAGGCCTTGGCTTGCACTAAGAATGGTCACTCCTTACACTCGTATTATATTCTATATAAGCATAGTTTTACTTCAAGCATCATTTATACATACCATATTGTTATTATGCTATTCATTGCTTATGATTATGCATTTTACGTATGATGCTATCTCTTGTTGCATTGCATCTTACATACTTAGTACATTCAAACATACTAACGCATACTTATGCCTACAAGATGTCACTATGTAGGAACTAGTGCATGGATTGATCATCCTCCTCCTCCATGTGGCTAGAATAATTGTCTCTCAAACTTGTTGGTGAGTCCTCCATTTCGGGGATGCTGCTTATGATGTCTTGCTTTACACTAAGACTCTCTTACTTCTATTCATGTATTGACTATGAAGGTAAGCCCGATTGCTTGTCGTGGCCCCTGCTCTTATCTATGTAATAGAGGTGTTGTTGGACATGTTATGTATCTATGTTATGAGTCTTGACTATATTGTTCCTTGATGTTATGATATGAAAGTGTTCCCTTTGCCCCGATTGTCTCAATTTACTACTTCATGTTATAGTCGATTGCTTTCGCAATAAAGGATGTGTACTAATATGCTACGAGGCTTGATTGGGGTTCCTTCGTGTTACCTATTCGTCTGTCACATCTAGGCCCTAGGCTTGGGTCGTGACAAAGGTGGTATCAGAGCACTAGGTCATTAGATCCTCGGATTCCAGCACACCGCGTTGATTAGAGTCTTATTAATGCCTGTATTGTGCACCATAATTATGAATAGGAGGCTATGAGATATTTTAGGAAATGTTTCCCTTCTTCATGTTCTAAGTTGTGCTATAGAGTTGAAGTAAGCTTTCCTCCCCTAACGCTTGTTCTTTGTTATGCTAGGTCATGCCTAATCCAAGGGGAAGATGAGTCCGCACACCCGAGAAGTAACCGGCCAATGGAGAGCTTACGGAAGCTCTCACCTTGCTTGCACAAGTGGTGGCTAATCAAGCCAATCAAGGGACACAAGCCACTCATGCTCCTACACAGGATTCTAGGGTGAGAGACTCATAAGAATGAATTCCTCGGAATTCCATAGGTCAAAGGTGAGTGAGGACCCTTAAGAGTTCATTGATGAGGTCTACAAAATTTTGTCCATCATGGGTTTGAGGCCGTAGGATAAGGAGGAGTTGGCAGCCTACCAACTCAAAAAGATAGAAGAAATATGGTACAACCAATTGGAGGAGGAAAATGTAGTCAACTATGTGGTATTTTGGGAGGAGTTCAAGGTGGCCTTCCTTAATAGGTTCTTCCCCCTTGAACTTACGGAAGCTAAGTTGGCGGAATTTATGAATTTGAGAAAATGGTCTATGAGTGTAAGGGAATATGCCCTCAAGTTTACCCGACTCTCTAGGTATGCTCCACATTTGGTGGCGGACTCAAGATTTAAGATGAACAAATTTGTGATGGGTGTTTTCAACTTGGTTAGTAAAGAATGTCAGTCTGCCATGTTAATTAATGACATGGACTTGTCACATTTGATGACCTATGCCGAACAAATGGAAGAGGAGAAATTGAGGAAGAGAAGGGGTCATGAGGCCAAGAGGGCCCATTTTAGGGGTAAGTTCCAAAAAAGTGGTTGGTTCCATCAAGGCCAAATGTCTACTCATGCATTTTATAAGAGGGTTGCAAATGATCTTCCGAGGGCCCAAGATATTAGGGATGTTGCTCCTATTGATGTGTATCCAAAGTGTGGTAAGGGTTATAGTGGGCCATGTATGAGAAATACCGGTGCTTGTTATGGTTATGGGGAAATGGGTCATAAGTCGATAGATTACCCTTAAACTGCAACAAGGGCAAGGATGTTCGTCCACAAGGTGCAAATATGATCCCATTAGGGAGAGGTGGCCGACAAAATGGTGGCCTAAGGCACAACCGATTCTATGCTTTGCATGGGAGGCAAGGGGTTGATGAAGTCCCCGATGTTATTACCGGTATATTGAAAATCTTTGACTTTGATGTGCACGCATTAATTGATCAGGGTGCCACTCTTTCTTTTGTTACCCCCTTTATTGCCAAAAAGTTTCATGTTGATCCTGAATTATTGCATAAGTCATATGAGGTGTCTACTTCTATTGGTGCATCTATTATTGCTACAAAAGTTTATAGAAGTTGTCCTATTTGCATATTGCATAAAATATTGCCTTGTGATCTTATTGAGTTAGACATGGTTGATTTTGATATTATTCTTGGGATGGATTGGTTGCATTCATACTATGCTTCTATTGTTTGTAAAACTTGTAGGGTCAAATTTCAATTTCCAAATGAACCCGTCTTTGAGTGGTAGATTCATCTCTTGTATTAAAGCTTGTAAGTTGATCTCTAAGGGGTGTCTTTACCATCTTGTGAGGGTTAGGGATGTGAAATCTAAAGTCCTCCCATAGAGTCGGTTCCGGTTGTAAATGAGTTTCTTGATGTCTTTCCAAATGACCTTCCCGGTGTTCCTCCCGAAAGGGAAATAGACTTTGGCATAGACCTCCTCCTCCCTGATACTTAAATCATTTCTATTACCCCTTCTATTACCCCTTACCGTATGGCCCTGACGGAGTTGAAAGAGTTGAAGGAACAATTGAGGGACTTGTTGGAGAAGGGATTTATTAGGCCTAGCCAATCACCTTGAGGTGCACAGGTGTTGTTTGTGAAAAAGAAGGATGGGTCCCTTAGGATGTGTACTGACTACCGGCAACACAATAGATTCACCATCAAGAATAGGTATCCTCTTCCAAGGATTGATGATTTGTTTGACCAGTTGCAAGGTGCTAGCCATTTCTCTAAGATTGATCTTTGGTCTGGGTATCATCAAGTGAAGGTGAGGGAGTGTGACATTCCCAATATGGCCTTTCGAACTAGGTATGGGCATTATGAATTTATAGTGTTGTCATTTAGGTTGACCAATGCACCGACCATCTTTATGGACCTAATGAATAGGATTTTTAAACCCTACCTTGATTCCTTTGTTGTGGTCTTCATTGATGACATTTTGATCTATTCTCGTGGTGAGGAAGAGCATAGGGCTCATATGAGGATTGTGTTGCAAACATTGAGGGAGGGGAAGTCGTATGTTAAATATGAAAAGTGTGAATTTTGGTTGAGGGAGGTTGCCTTCCTAGGACATATGGTGTCGGGGGATGGTATTAAGGTGGATCCTAAGAAGACTGATGTGATTAGAAATTGGCCTAGACCATTGACCCCGTCAGATATTAAGACTTTTTTGGGCTTAACAGGTTATTATCAGAGGTTTGTGAATGAGTTCTCTTCTATTGCTTCTCCTATGACAAAATTGACTCAAAAGAAGGCTAAATTTGTGTGGTTTGATGAATGTGAAAGGGGTTTCTAAACATTAAAAGATAAGCTTGTGTCCGCTCCTATATTGTCACCACTGGATGGGCTTGAGGGATTTGTTGTGTATTGTGATGCTTCCTGAGTTGGTTTGGATTGTGTGTTGATGCAAAATGGTACGGTCATAGCCTATGCTTCTAGACAACTCAAAGTTCATGAAAAGAACTACGCTACCCATGATCTTGAGTTAGTCACCGTTGAGTTTGCATTAGATTTGGTGTCATTACTTGTATGGGGTACATGTTGATGTGTTCACCAATCATAAGAGCCTACAATATGTCTTCACTCAAAAGGATCCCAACTTAAGACAAAGGAGATGGTTAGAACTTCTTGAGGACTATGATATGAGTATGCATTATCATCCCGATAAGGCAAATATAGTGGTGTATGCTTTGATAAGGTGTCTATGGGTAGCCTAGCACATTTTGATAGTGGTGATAAGGAGATGGCTAGGGAGGTGCATCGATTGGCTAGATTGGGAGTTAGGTTGGAGGAGGTTGGTAACAGGGGTATTGTTATTGTTGATGGTTCTAGGTCTTCTTTGGTTGATTAGGTGAAAGAAAAGCAAGATCTTGATTCCTCCTTGTTAGAATTGAAGACATTGGTAAAAGAGGGCAAGGTGGAGGTTTTCTCCCAAGGGGGTAATGGTGTGTTATGGTACCAAGGTAATTTGTGTGTGCCTTGTGTAGATAGTTTGAGGGAGAAAATACTTGATGAGACCCATAACTCTTCTTATTCTATCCACCCCGGTTCGACCAAAATGTATAGGGATTTGAGGGATTATTGGTGAGGCATGAAGAGAGACATTGTCAAATTCATCTCCGATTGTCATAGTTGTCAACAAGTCAAAGCTGACATCAAAGGCCGGGTGGCCTAACCCAAGACTTTGAGATTCCTATTTGGAAGTGGGAGGTGATTAATATGGATTTTGTGGTTGGGTTGCCCAAGACTAGAAAGGGTTTTGATTCCATTTGGGTTGTGGTTGATAGGATGACAAAATCGGCTCACTTTCTACTGGTTAAGACCACATAAAGGGCTGAAGATTATGCAGGGTAGTACATTCATGACTTGGTAAGGTTGCATGGGGTTCCTTTGTCCATCATATCGGATCGTGGGGCACAATTTACTTCATACTTTTTGAGGTCCTTCCAAAGGTGTCTTGGTATAAGAGTTAAGCTTAGTACAACCTTCCACTCTCAAACGGATGGCTAAGCCAAAAGAACCATTCAAACCCTTGCGGATATGCTTAGAGCATATGTGTTGGAGCTTAAAGGTAGTTGGGATGATCATCTTCTGTTGATTTAGTTTGCCTACAACAATATCTATCATTCTAGCATCAGTATAGCTCCTTTTGAGGCCCTCTATGGTAGACGTTGTAGATCTCCGGTAGGGTGGTTTGAGGTTGGTGAGGTAGTCTTTCTAGGACTAGATCTGGTTATGGAGTCTATTGAGAGGATTATGATAATTAGGTAAAGGTTGAAGATGACCCTAAGTCGTCAAAAGTCTTATACCGATGTGAGGATGAGAGAGCTTGAATTCAAAGTTGATGATTGGGTCTATTTGAAGGTCTCCCCCATGGAGGGTGTGATTCATTTTGATAAGAAGGGCAAGTTAAGCCCAAGATATATGGGTCCTTATAAGGTGATGATTAGAATTGATAAGGTAGCTTATGAGTTGGAATTGCCTAGTGAGATGGATTTGGTTCATCCAGTGTTTCATGTGTCTATGTTGAGGAAATGTGTGAGTGATCAGAATTCCATTCTGCCTCTTGATATTGTTGGTATGGTTGAAGATAATTTGACATATGAAGAGGTTCCAGTTCAGATTTTGGATAGGCAAGTGAAGAGGTTGAGAAACAAAGAGGTGGCTTCCGTTAAGGTCTTTTGGAGGAATCAACAGGTTGAGAGTTCTACTTGGGAGGCCGAAGCATACATGCAAAAGTGATATTCTTACCTTTTCCATGACATTCAAGTCTAAGGTATTGGTCTAAGTACTTTATATGATCTCAAGTCTTAAGTTCAGCCCTCATGTCAATGCATATGTTCATGTTTAAATTGACAAGTTCATAATGATTTTACACTTATGATGAGATTTTTGAAATAATATTTTAAGTGCATTGTTGCATCTTTATGTGGGCTAAAATTATCATGTTTGTGTCTCTTATATATGTCTCTTTGACATTTGTAGACAAATGTTTCCAAGGGAGAGACATTATAATAACCCCAAAAAGTGCCCGAAAATATGTCTCGGAAGTGCCCGAAATCGTAATTTCTATATATCTCAAAATTCGTGCGCGATATCGAAAATACGACTTCACATTCTTGTTCAGGGGGTCATTTTTAGTGGAAAGTGGGTCTAATCCCAATTTAAGAGAAAACGATTAATATTTTCAATTTTTCAAAAGTGTATTTCTGGAGAGCTTTTTGTGCCCCTGGCGCAATGCGCCAAGGGCGCGCACCAATGTTATTTTTAGTCCAGTTTTGACTTTGGTCCAAGACTTTTAAGTCTTAGTTCTAAGTGTTCCCAAATGTGAAAATACGTATGCTTAGCCATTTTTTTACCTTCATATCATTCTAAACATTCCCTAATATTCATTTAGACACTTAGCCAAATATTTTACTCCTAAACTCAAGTCTTAAAACCTCCTCCGGATCTAAGAATTTCCTCTCCAGCTTCAAGTCTCCATCTCCAATCTTCATCAAATTCATATCCAAAGCTAAGGTATGTGGGTTTCTTTCATGGGTTCCTTTCACCCATGATACCCAAGCTCTCTTTACTTAAAGTTGATTTATTCATGGGACTTATTTATTATGAAATTCATTGCACACTATGTTGACATTTATAAAATTGTGACTGTTTTACTATTTTTGGAGCTATGAATCTAAGGTCTATTGTGAGAATTGATGAAGGGTTTTGCTGTATATTGTTTGAGGGTATTATCAACTATCTATTGATGGTTTTACACTGATTTTTCTGTCATGATTTCACTTTTAAATTGCATAGTTTTACACTAGCATTATACACCCTCTAAGTATTTTATAAAATGTCCGATTATGGGTTCTTGAGGAGTTGAAGGCCCAATGCATGTCTTATGAGTGGAATGACAATATAATGATTAAATGATGATGGAATGATGATGAAAATGAATGCTTGTATATGATAATGAAAGAAGTGTGTGTGTATGTATGTGTGTGTGTGTGTATATATATATATATATATATATTGTTTCTATATAGTGTTAGTGATGACCAAGCCTAGCTCGGGGAGCGGAGGTTGTAGGCCCGATAACCTATTGAGGGGTTGGTACCTTGATTGCTAGCTCGGGAGGGTGGTAAGCCCGGGTAGCCTTGTTGGAGGTTGGAACCCATCAACCTTGATGGGGGGCTTGTACTCTGTCAACCTTGATGGGGGAATTTGTATTCCGTCATCCTCGGTGGGGGGTTTGTACTTCATCAAACTCATGAAGGGTTTTGTACCTCATGCACCTATCCAAGGGGGTGGTAGGCCTTGATTTTCACTAAGAATGGTCACTCCTTACACTCGTATTTTATTCTATATAAGCATAGTTTTACTTCAAACATCATTCATACATATCATATTGTTAGTATGCTATTCATTGCTTGTGATTATGCATTTTGCTTCTGATGCCTACTTCCTATTGCATTGCATCCTACATACTTAGTACTTTCAAACATATTAATGCATACTCTATGCCTATATATATGATGTCATGATGTAGGAACCGGTGCATCGATTGATTATCCTCCTCCACGTGGCTAGAACGATTGTCTCTCAAGCTTGTTGGTGAGTCCTCCATTTCTGGGACTTTTCTTATGATCTCTTGCTTTGTACTAATACTATATTACTTTTATTCATGTATTTACTATGAGGGTGAGCTCGGTTGCCTGTCGTGGCCCCCGCTCTTATCTATGTAGTAGGAGTGTTTTTGGATATGTTATGCACCTATGTTATGAGTTTTGACTCTCTTGTTCTTTGATTGTATGATATGAAAGTGTTCCCTTAAGCCAGTTGTCTCAATTTACTGCTTCTTGTTGTATTCTATTGCTTCCGCGATCAAAGATGTGTAATGATATGCTACGAGACTTGTTTGGGGTTCCTTTGGGTTCCCCATTCGTCGGTCACGTCTAGGCCCTCGGGTTGGGTCGTGACATCATAATCAAATTTTGATTATTTTGTTGAGTCCCGATCGTTATTTTTGGTATGGATACATGTCTGGTTTGTATAGTTTAAATTCCGAATGGACCTCGAGGGTCCATCACGAGTTAGAAAATGCAGCTAAAATCTTATATCTGGTGCAATCCATTTCCTTCTCCACATTTGTAGTTGTGTCTTCGCGTTCTCAGAGTGTTGGGGCCATTAGCCTCCGCATTCGCAGAGTAGCCTTTCGTGTGTGCGTATTGCTAGGTCCTAGGCCTTCAGGTATTCGGGCAAGACCTCTGCGGTCGGGGAGGTTTGCATGTTCTTGGTCTCCGCTTTCGCAGATGTATTTTTACTTGAGTCAGTTTTAAAATGAGAAAATATCATTTTTACTACATTTTCAAATTTTCAAGCTTTCTTGGGGAGATTTTGACTAAGCATTTTGTGAATAACTCTTAGGTAAGTGTTTCTTTCATCACATTAATTAATTTTGTAACAACCCCAAAAAATGCCCGAAATTGTGCCTCGAAGTACCCAAACTTTTAATTTCCATATATCTCAAAATTCGTGTTCGATATCAAAAATTCAACTTCATATTCTTGTTCAGGGGGATAAATTTAGGGGTTGAAGGGTCTAAGCCCGATTTTAGAGCAAACGAATCACAATTTTAATTTTCAAAGTGAGCTCAAGAAACAGTGTCCCTGCTTGTTCTTTACGAGAAGCGCCACTGTACAAAATTTGCCCAGTTTTTAAAACTCATTCTAAGAGTTTTATGTCTTGGATCTAAGTGTTCCCATACGTGAAAATATCCATACGTAGCTATTTTTCACCCTCGCGTTTGTTTGGTATGGAGAAAAATATTTTTCATGGAAAATCAGTTGATTTCTAACTCATTTTCTCATGTTTGGTTGGTGGATTATGGGTGGAAAAAATATTTTCCGAAAAATATTTTTTATTGTTTGGTTAATGCATAAAAATAATTTTTACAAAAAAACTTCTATTTTTAGCTAGAGAGTAGATAACAATTTGTTGAAAACTAATTTCTGACATGAAAATATTTTCATAATTTAAAGTATTTTTAAAAAATAAATATTTAAATTCTTTTTTGGAGAGTGGGGGTAGGCGGCTGGGGTTTGGGTGGCATGGTGGGCGGGGTAGTGTAAAAAT
>JAABOM020061698.1:0-10814 GCA_011800125.2 Solanum clarkiae
CCTCTCTAGCCACCTCCTTTCCACCACCAACAACATGAGATAGACTAGCCATAGACAACCTACATAGAGTATAGACAACAACATTAGGGGTGATAATGCACACTCATATCATAATCTTTAAGGAGCTCTAACCACCTTCTTTGTCTCAAGTTCAGATCTTTTTGAGTGAACACATGTTGGAGACTCTATATTGGAGACTCTTATGATCAGTAAACACATCAACATGAAAACCATAAAAATACTGATGCCAAATTTTCAAAGCAAATACCATGGCGGCCAATTCGAAATAATGGGCAAGATAATTCTTTTCATGCACCTTAAGTTGCATAGAGGCATATGCTATCACCTTACCATTTTGCATCAAAACATAATCAAACCAATACTTGAGGCATCACACTGTACCATAAACCCTTCCAACTCTTCCGATAGAGACAAAATAGGAGCGAAAATATTCTTATTTTCAAAGTTTGGAAACTCTTCTCACATTCATTGGTCCAAACACATATTTCCTTCACCGTAGTCATAGGAGAAGCAATAGAAGAGAACCCATTTACAAACTTCAGTAATAACCCACTAAACCCAAGAAGCTTCTAATTTTCGATGGAGCCAAATATCTAGGCCAATTTCTAATGACCTCCTTCTTCCTAGGATCCAATTTAATTCCATCACTCGACACCACATGACCTAGAAAAGCAACCTCTTTCAACAAAAACTAACATTTTTCATACTTTTCATACAACCTCTCCTCACTCAAAATTTACAACACCACCCTCAAGTGATCCACATGCTCCTCCTCACTATGGGAATAGATCAAGGTATCATCAATAAAGACCACCACAAACAATCAAGGTAGGTTTTAAAGACTCTATTCATAAGATCCATGAATATAGCTGGTGCATTCGTCAAACCGAAGGACATAACCATAAACTCATAATGCCCACACCTACTACAGAAGGTCATCTTGGGAATGTTAGACTCCCTCACTTTCACTTGGTGATACCGGACTAAAGATCAATCTTAGAGAAGTGACTAGCCCCTTGAAGTTGGTCAAAAAGATCATCAATCCTTGGTAGTGGGTACTTATTCTTTGTGGTGACTCTATTAAGTTACCGGTAATCAATGCACATTCTAAGAGTACCATCTCTCTTCTTTGCAAACAACACCAGTGCACCCTAAGATAATTGACTAGGCCTTGTGAAACCCTTTTCCAAAAAATCCTTCAATTGTTCTTTCAACAACTTCAACCCCATCGGGGCCATACAGTAAGGGAGAATAGAAATGGGTTGAGTATCGGGAAGGAGGTCTATACCAAAATCTATTTCCCTTTTGGAAGGCACACCAGGAAGCTCATTGGGAAAGATATCAAGAAACTCATTAACCACAAGAACTGACATTATAGGAAGGACTTTGGACTCAACATCTCTAACCCTCACAAAATGATAGAGACAACCCTCAGAAATCAACTTTTGGCCTTTAATACAGGAAATGAATCTACCCTTGACCACCACATCATCACTCTCCCACTTTAGGATTGGTTCATTAGGGAATTGGAATTTGACCCTATGGGTTCTACAATAGAAGCATCATATGCATACAACCACTCTATCCCAAGAATGACATCAAAATCCACCATATCCAATTCAATAAAATCACAAGTCAAGATTTTATGCTAAGTGAAAATGTCACAATTTCTATAGACTCTTCTAGCAACAATGGATGCACCACTGGGAGTAGACACTTCATAAGGTGCACACAAGAATTTGGGACTAACATGAAGTTTTTTGGCAACAAAAGAAGTAATAAAAGAAAGAGTAGCACCCAGGTTTATCAAAGTATACACATCAAAATAATAAATCCTTAACATACTGGTGATGATATCAGGCACCTCATCCACCCTTTGTCTCCCTTCAAGAGCACAGAACCTATTTTGCCTTGAGGCACTCCCTTGATGGCCTCCTATTCTCTTTGGACCCGTGTTTGCACCTTGGCCTTGTGGACGACCATTTCTACCCTTGTTTTGATTATGAGGACAATATATCACCTAATGACCCACTTCACCACGACCATAGCAAGCATTAGCGTTCCTCAAACATGGGTCATTATGGCCTCTACCACACCTTTGGCACATAGGGTTAGGAACCACACCACAAGCACCTTCGACCCTAGAGTTGTCATTAGCAAACCTTCTAGTAGGATCATTGGAAGACCCTTTCCCTTAGGACTTGTGGCCTTGACAAAACCGGCCACCCTTAGAAATTTGGAATCCACCTTCACAATGGGCCCTCTTGGCCTCACTACTCCTTCTCTTCCTAAGTTTCTCCCTTCCAATTTTTTGGCATTTGTCATGAGGCGGGACAAATTCATATCACCTATAAGCATGGTTTTTCGGCACTCCTTACTAACCAAGTCAGACACATCCGACACAAATTTGTTAATCCTTAACCTAGGCCCGGCCACCAATTGTGGAGCATACTTGGAGAGTTGATTGAACTTGAGGGAATAATCCCTCACACTCTTGCAACTTTGCATAAGGTTAATAAATTCCATCATTTTGGCCTCCCTTAGCTCTATCGGAAAGAATTGGTTGAGATATGCCACCTTGAACTCTTCCCACAGGATGACATCGTTATTTCCCTTCTCCACCTTCCATTGGGTGAACCAAATTTGAGCCACCCACTTTAGTTGGTAGGCCGTAAACTCCGCTTTTCCCTCCAATCTTACCCTCTTAATAGACAACACTTTATATATTTCATCAATAAATTCTTGAGGATCCTCATCCACTTTAGACCCATGGAACTCCAGTGGATTCATTCTAGTAAAATCCCTCGCCCTAGAGGCCGGAGTAGGAGCATGAGGGGCTTGGGCCCCTTGGTTGATTTGGATGGTCATAGCTTGAGCCAACATAGTAGTACCATCCTAGAACTCCTCATAAGCATATCCCCCATCTTGAGTAGCTTGAGGAGCAAGAGGGCCCAGTTGCTCCTCGGCTGAACGAGCTCTGCTTAGTCTTCCTCTTGGAATAGGCATGATATAGAACAACAATGAACATTTGTTAGGGGGAGAAAACCTTAACTTCTATAGCTCAACATAGATCAAGAAAAAGGGAAACATTTCCTAAAACGTCTCATAGCCTTATACTCATAGTTGTGATGCATTTCAAAACCACGAATAAGACTCTAATTGATGTCATGTGTTGGATTCCAAGGTCCATAAACAACCTTGTGCTCTGATACCAAGTTTATCACGACCGAAGCCTAGGGCCTAGACGTGACACAACGAATGGGGAAGTCGAGGAAACCCCAATCAAACCTCTGAGTATATCAATCACACATCCTCAGTCGCGGATGCAAGATAACAACAATAAGAGATATAAATAAGGGTAACGGACTAAGGGAAGTCTTTGATAATTATAAAACATTCAAGAGTCATTATCATAGTATAATTATATCAATTGTTCCAATAACACCTCTTGCATAGATCGGGCGGGGACCAAGACACTTTTTAGGCTCACCCTCATAGTAACGTAAGTTCAATATAAGGAGATAACAAGAGCAAGAGTAGCATAGCTATTGTCCCGGAACTTGAGGACTCACCAAAGCTTATCTTCAAGATGTCAAAAACTAGCCATGTGGAGGATGATCGTGAGGTGCTCTGGTTCCTATATGGTAACATCATGTAGGCATAGAATATGCATTAGTACGTTTGAATATAATAAGTATATAGGATGCAATGCAACAAGAGAAAGGCATCACAGTCAAAATGCATAATCATAAGCAAGGGATAAGTATAATAACAACATGGCATGCATAATCAATGCTTGAAGTAAAATATGCTTGTAAAGAACATAATACATGTGTAGAAAGGGACCATCATCATAGACAAAGCAAACTATTACTTAGAATCCAAGACATGTCACCCTCTTGGAAGGTGATTGAGGTATCTACTCCCCCAACATGGTAGTACGGGCATGTCACCCCCGATAAGGTGGTCAAGGTATCTTGCCCTCAACATGGTAGTACGGGCATGCCACCCCCGACAAAGTGATTAAGGTACATACCCCTCAACAAGTTAGTGTGGGCATGTCACCCCCTAATAAGGTGATTGAGGTACATACCGCTCAACAAGGTAGTATGGGCATGTTACCCCCCGACAAGGTGATTGAGGCATGTCACCCCCATAACAAGGTGATTAGGCTTGTCATGCCCCAACAAGGTCTGGACAACTTGCAACACCATAGATACTTTTCATGAATTCAACACATATATACATTCACCTAATCATCATAAAAGTCACTTGACACATAAGTCATGCAATAGATCATCAATAACTTAAGAATCCTTATAAGATATTTTATCAAACATTTGGTGGGTATTTAATCCTAGTTCAAAATCATGCAATTCAAGAGTGAAATAGTATATGAAAACCAAATGTATATCAACCCGCCAACTTATGGTAAAACCCTCATGCAAGATACATTGGAATCTCCCATCAAATCTCTTCATAAATTATAGATTCATAGCTCAAAACATGCATAAACAGTCAATATTTCATGAAACCCCAACAAGTTTTATAATCAAATTTCATAATAAGAAACACACATAGATAATCCAACTTGAAACCATGCAATTTATATAAAAAAGAAGGTTGGGCACCATGGAAGAAAGGGCCCAATGGTTGAAACCCACATACCTTAAACTTGGATTTTCTTGACATAGATTCAAATGAGAACATGAATCTTGAATGAAGTTCTTGAGATCTGTAATTAAGCTTGGGACACCTGAATTTGGGTTGAAATATTTGGTTAAGTGTTAGAGAGGGTTTTGAGAATGTCTTGAGTGACATGGAGTTGAAAAATGGCTAAGTATAAGTGATTTTACGTATAGGAGGGCATAGGCCCAAGACCCTTATGCCGTAGGCCGAAACAGAAATTTTGAGGCACAAATAACACTAACCCGCGCCCCTAGAACATCGTCACAAGGGCGCGGATCTACATTGAAAATTGATTTTTTTGAAAAATTATTTTTTGCTATAGATGCCCTAAAATCGGGGTTATGCCCATTTCTCACTCAATTTTCCCCCAATCATGGATGTAAAGTCAAATTCAATATCATGAACGATTTTGAGATATATGGAAATTACGATTATGGGCATTTCCAAGGCTCATTTTCGGGCATTTTTTAGGCATTTCATAAACATAGTCAGTACATTAGTCAACCAAATAACTCCACCACAACTGAAAATGCTCATTCCTAGTCCGAAAAGACATCTAGGGATATCACACCCCCTCACTCTCACACGGGGGAAAAATTGGACCGAAGATCAATCTTAGAAAACTGACTAGCCCCTTTTAGTTGATCAAGTAGGTTATTTATCCTTAACCATCAATTTACAACCTTACAAGTTTTACACTCATTGGAAGCATGATATGCATGTCACCAATCCACCCCAGGGAAAAATCTCAAATCCTACTATGCCAAGTTCAAAATAATCACAAGACATATCTTTAGGCAATGAGGGCATGAGATAACCCCTATGGACTTCTCTAGCAATGATGGACTCATCAAAGAGGGAGGTAGACACCTAAGAGGTTCATATAACAATTTGGGACAAACATGAAGCTTACTAGCAACCGAAAAGGAATAATGAAAGAAATAGTGGCAACTGGACCTATCAACGCATGCACATCAAAATAAAAAACCTTTAACATATCATTATCAACATTGGGTGCCTCATCCACCCCTTGCCTCACTTAAAGTGCATAGAATCGATTGTGTCATGGAGCACCCCCTTGTTGGCCTTCTTGAGCCCTTTGATCTACATGACCACCTTGCCCTTGTGGTCAGCTATCTTTACCCTTGTTGTGAGCTTGTGGACAATCCAAAATTTTGTTGCGCATCGCACCATATCCAAAGCATGCACCCATGTTCCTCCAACATGAGCCACCATGTTTCCTCCCACATTTAGGGAATCTATGATGATTCACCCTATCATCAACCTTTGGAGCCTTAGATTAGGAACCCCATCCTTAGCAACCCTCTTGTTTGGAGCACTAGAGGATCCTTGGCCTTGAAACTTGATACTTTATTGAAACCGATCACCCTCAAACCAATCCCTCTTGGGCTCCCCACTTCTCTTCATCCTAAGTTTCTCCCCCTCAAGCTGTTCAACATAGGTCATGAGATGAGACAAATCTACATCACTTATAAGCATCGCGGTACAACACTCTTCATTTACCAAGTCGGACACCCCCCACAGAAACTTGTTCATCCTTGATCTAGGATCGGCGACTAATTGAGGAGCATAGTTGGAAAGCTTGTTGAACATGAGGGCATACTCCCTCACACTTATGGAACCTTGATTAAGATTCATAAACTCCATCATTTTAGCCTCTCTCAACTCAATAGGGAAGAACCGGTTGAGGAAGGATGCTTTGAACTCTTCCCAAGGAATAGCATCATGATTTTCCCTTTCCATCTTCCATTGCACAAACCAAATTTGAGCCACAATTTTTAGTTGGTAGGATGCTAGATTCGCCTTCTCCTCCGAATTTACACCCATGATGGATAGCAGCTTATACACCTCATCTATGAACTCTTGAGGATCTTTCTCCACCTTAGATCTATGAAACTCCGAAGGGTTCATTCAAGTGAAGTCCTTCTCTCTTAAGGCCGGAGTATGAACTTGAGGAGCTTGGGACTCTTAATCCAATTGATTGGTCATAGCATGGGACAACATAGTAATGGCATTCTGGAACTCAACTTTGGTAGCCCCTCCGTCTTGAGGAGCTTGAGGAGCGGGGTAAGCCGGTTGTCACGGGTGCACAGGCCCTCCTTGGTTTTCCTCTTTGTATCAGCATGATATTGAATAGAAAAGTGTATTCATTAGGGGAAAAAGCCTTATCTTACATCTAAAGTACGATATAGATCATGAAGAAGGAAAATATTTCCTAAAATGTCTCAAAGCCTCCCATTCGTAGTTGTGGCATGCTTTACAACCATGAATAAGACTTCAATCGATGTGGTGTGTTGGATTTCGAGGATCACTAACAACCTAGTGCTATAATACCAAGTTTGTCATGACCCAAGCCTAGGGCCGAGATGTGACACGGCAAATGGGAAACCCAAAGACAACCCAAACAAGCCTTTTAACATATCATGTACACATCCTTGATTGCGAAAAAAAATTAGACAAACACAAGAGTTACATAAATGACAAGGGAAAATGGGGATTAGAGAAACCTTTCATAATAATGAAAGCATAAAGAGAGTCAAGCTCCAAAATCATAGACAAATCATGACATAATATCCAACGACACCTCTATATAAAATGGGGCGGGGGCCAACACACTTCCTGAGCTCAACCTCATTTAATAAGTATTCAAAATAAGAACAAGTCTCTATGAAGCACGAATGATAATAGACATCGCCCTTGAAATTGAGGACTCATAACTAGCTTTCTTCACAAGAACCAAACTACCCACAGGGAGGATAGTCAACAGGAGCGTCGGTCCCTACATGGTAATATCATGTAGGTATAAAATATAAGTTAGTATGTTTAAATGTACTAAGTATGCAGGATATAATGCAATAAGAATAATAGGCCATGATATCAAGATGCTTAATTCTAGAAAAAGAACGTAAGATCAAATGTTATATATGCTCCAAAATCTAACAGAAACATGCATGAGATGAGCTCAACAAAACACACCAATCAACTTATGATACAACCTTTTTGAAGAGTGTTACCAATACCTACACTTTACGACATAGCCTTTTTGGTAGATATTATAATATCTCCTTACTTTATGGTACAATATTTTAGGTAGGTGCCATGATTCTACCTTACGGCATGGCCCTTTTCAGTAGATTGTCCTTACCTTGCGATACAATCTTTTAAGAAGGAAACATCACTTATTGTACCTTATGGCATGGCCTTCTCAATAGGTTGTCCTTACCGTATGATATAATCTTTTAAGTAGGGACCATTATTTATTCAACCTTACAGCATGTCCTTTTTGGTAGGTTGTCCTTACCTTATGATAAAATCTTTTAGGTAGGAACCATGGGTTTAGTCTACCATACGGCAAAGACTTTTTAGTAGGTTGTCCTTACCTTACGATATAATCATTTAGGTAGGAACCATGAGCTGTTCTACCTTATGGAATGGCCTTTTTGGTAGGAGTACAAATAGATCATCAAACCATCACATCGAGGAGTCAAGGAAGGGGCTTCACATTTCACATAAGAGTAAAACATAGTATAAGGGTTAAAAATCCTCTTGTAGAACATGGGAGATTTTCATGAGTTTAATACATGCTTGGGGACCCATAAATTGTCATAACATGCTTACCACTTAAATGCATGCAATAACCCCTCATCAACATTAAGAATCCACATCAAGTAATTTCATCAAACACATGGTAGACATATGCAATCCAAGAGTGCAGAACAAAAAAAAAGTAAAACCAATTCATTTCAAAGTCATTCAAATCATCCCACCAATATTATGGTAAAACCCCATCATGGCTAACATGTAAATTGTATCAAAACTTCACAATATTTCATAGATTTCATAGCTTGATTCATGTATAGTCTCAATAGACAATGATTAATTCATAGTATAAGCTTAAAATAAATATTCATGTATAATCAACAATATTTGATAAAACCCCAACATATTTCATGCTCATATTTCATAATAATAGACACTTATAAGTAATACAACTTGAGAATAAGAAATTTTCATAAAAAGGAATATTGGAATCCATGGGTGAAAGGACCCAATAAATGAAATCCACATACCTTAAACCTGGGTTTTCTTGATGTAGACTTGAAGGAGACTGAGAGCTTGAATGAAGTTCTTGATTTCCTGGAATTAAGCTTGAGACACCTGAATTTGGATTGAAATTTTGATAAAATGGTTGAGAGGTTTTAGAGAGGGTTTTTGAGTGATATGGATTTGAAAATAGCTAAGTATGAGAGATTTCACGTGTAAATGGGCATGGGTCCATGACCCCAATGCCCTTAGGGCAAAATAGAAATTAAGAAAATGCTAACACTGCTCTGCGATAGGTCCATATCGTGGAGCTATCGCGTGCCCTCTCTGTTTTCGAAAATGTTATGAAAATTATTTTTCTCTATGGGTCTTCGAAAATCTGGGTTATACCTATTTACCACTCATTTTTCCCTCGATCAAGAATATAAATTTGAATTTTTGATATCACGCATGAATTTTGATATATATGGAAATTACGATTATGGGCATTTTCGAGGCATATTTTTGGGGCGTTTTAGGTGTCATCTTAGTCAAAAAAAAATTTAAACTAAATTCCATGCACCATTAATCCATATAATGTTTTGGTGCTTATAATTAATCATTTGGAGACTCAACTGGGTAATATATCACCTCATCTCAACCAAAGACTAAAAAGTGTGTTGCCCAGCAACACAGTAGCTAACCTAAAGAGTGCTGACTAGTAAAGTTTAGCTATCATGACCTAAAGTGGAAGAGAGATAGAAAGTTCTAAGCCTACACTTGTTGTTGAAGAAGGTGAGAAACAGTTAGAATAGGATGAAGGTACAAAGAGTGTCGATGAAGGTAATAATGTAGTTGTTGATGTAAGTGGTAAGACTCTTAGCAATCTAGAGACCAGTGAAAAAGAGAAAGTTGGGGATGATTTTGTGAATGTCAAAAGAGCATCTTCCAAAAATGCAAGTTCAATTATAAGGTCGAAAGTGCCTCAGATTAAGATTGATCCTCTATTCTCTCAGCGAGAAGAAGAAAGAAGAGTATGCCAAATTTTAGAAGTTCCTTTCTATGTTCAATTCTTTGTCCATAAATATTCTGCTAGTTGAGGCATTGACTAAAATAAAATGGTCTGAAAATTTTATGAAAGAGTTGATGACTAAAAAGTGGATCCTAGAGTGTAAGATAATAAACATGTCTCAAATTTGCAGTGCTATCTTGACAAAGAATTTGGTTGCCAAGAAAGAAGACCCTAGTACATTCACAATTCCTTGCACCATTGGAGCGTTTAAGTTTGACAAGGCACTATGTGACTTTAGTGCAAGCATAAATCTCATGCCCTTAGCTATATTTGAAGAATTGGGCTGAAAACTCGTTAAACAACAACCAGGTGTCTGCTCATGGCTGACCAGTCCATAAAAGGTAAGTTGGATTCTTTTATGATGTGTTGGTAAAGGTGGATAAGTTTATTCTACCTGCTAACTTTATGATCCTGGATTATGAGGTGGGCATTGATGTTCCTATTATTTTAGGTAGGCCATTCTTGGCAACAAGAACAGCCTTTGTGGATGTAGAAAAGGGAGACATAAGATTCATAGTAAATGAAGAGGAGGTAGTGTTTAATATTTGCAAAACTTTATACCTGGCAAAAGACCTCCAAGTGATATCGTTGATCGATTAATCGTGCAAAACTTGAGTGATTGGAAGAACTACATCAAGGTGGTTAGGTAAACTCTTCTTTGTGAATAATGGGTTTTGATTTATGCTGGTTTCAAAAGGGAGAAAATAAAGTGGAAGATAAATGGAGACATGATGAGTCAAATCGGCAGTTCACCATGCTAAGACGGAGATTGCCAATTTGACCACCTTTTAAGCATTTCGATAACTCTTAAGGTGTTGTCAAATTTGGTTATCTAAGTTACAATTCAGTAGATCACTGAATCAGCTGAGCAATAGTCATTTTCACCACCTTTTAAGGCTGAGGAAAAGGTTCAAATGTTGTTATAAAAAGGTAGTCACTAACACAATCGATGTACCACCAAACATGTTTAGTAGAGTGAATCAACATT
>JAABOM020061699.1:0-10811 GCA_011800125.2 Solanum clarkiae
CTCATCTTTTCGCCCACCGGTGCCACCTCCAGTCTCTCTCTAATCTCCTCATTCCTAACCTTGTCATTCCTGGAATGTCCGCACATCCATCTCAACATCCGCATCTCTGTGGCGTGTATCTTCTGGACATGTACAGTTTTTATTGGCCAACACTCCGCCCCATACAGCAGTGCCAGTCTAACCACCACTCTATAAAACTTACCTTTAAGTTTAGGTGGTATTTTTTTTATCACACAGTACTCTGGAGGCCAGTCTCCATTTAGACCATGCTGCTCCAATGCGATATGTGACATTATCATCGATATCGCCACTACTCTGAATGATGGACCCCAGGTATTTAAACTTATCCCTCTGAGGGATAGGTTGGGTGTCTAGCCGCACCTCAGATATGTCTTCCTCCCTTTCCGCGCTGAAATTGCATTCTAGGTATTCAGTTTTGGTCCTGCTCAATTTAAAGCCTTTGGACTCCAAGGCATGCCTCCAGGTCTCCAATCTCTCATTCACTTTAGTCCGAGACTCGTCGATTAGTACTATGTCATCTGCAAATAACTATGTTCATTAAATTTCTTGATTTCAATAACTAATTTCTTATGGATACTTCCTATTATTACTCTAATGTATGGTTTATGTTAAAAACTATCAATTATTGATTTGAATGTGCATGTAAGTTTAACAAGGTTTATGTCATAATTGGTTGATGATGCTAAAGTTATGCATATTAAGATGCCATGAAAGACAGTGAAAAATTTATGAATTTTAATTGAATTTCACGATACCCAAATTGGGGATTTTACTACAATATTGGTGGATTAATTTGAATGGTTCATAAATGACTTTGTTGAACTCTCCTCATGTTTTATAATCTTGAAATGCATTATTTTAAGCTCACATACACATTCCCGTGATATTTTGACTAAAATTATGTGACAAACTTCTTATGTTCATGAAAGTCTTATGGCAAGATGTGCAAGTTATGAATGTTGTAAATGTTGAAGGGCTAATAAGCATGTTATGAGTTCATGAGAATGTTGTGAAAGTTATCAAAGTTATGAATGATATGAAGCCCTTTCTTTGATGCTATGAAGCTTTGGTTTTGATGAGCTACTCTATGATGATATTAAGCTATTATGAGACTATGCATATTATGATTATGATTTGAGTATTCCTTGGAATTATCAACCTAGCACCAATAGGACTTTGGTATATAACCATTGTCCCTTAATTATGTTGTCGTCGTAGGTTTGTGATTAGCTAATGGATCCATATAACTCTTGTTGCATGATTCACCAAAAATTGTGGGGTTCCCGTAACGTACATGCTAATTGATGTCCAAAAAGGGTGGTGTTCCCATAAGGATCTTATCATATATTAACTAGAAAGGGTGGTGTTCCTGTAACGTGTTTATAAAGCACTTTCTGAAATGAAAAACTTATTGTAAGGTGAGCATTTGATTTATCCTAGCAAAGTATACCATTCCTTGACTAGTGTGGAGTGAACATCAGAATTCCATATAGTAGCTCACATAGTCTTATTTGTCGGTTATAGTCCCTTCACATATATGTACAGTATGTTATGTGATTTGGCTATCTTCATATGTGTTTTGACTAAGGCATTGATCATTCATATCATATTGAGCTTATATCCATTGAATATGATTATGCATCATGTCTAATTATGTATGATGTTCTCTTGTTGCATTGCACCACCCATAATTAGTACATTCCAAGTACTAACACATATTTTTTGTCTACATGATCTAACCATGTAAGGATCGAAGCTCCTATTCACGCACCTCTGTATAGCTAGTTGGCTTGCTTGAAGATTGCTATTGGTGAGTCCTCCATTCATAACAACCACTTTTGTTCATGTTTACATTAAGATTTTTCTATTTTGAATATTGACTTTTAAGGATGAAGACAAGAGATGTCTTGTCCCTCATTCCACTCATGTTAGAGGTGTTGTTGTATATTATGAACTGCTCGACTTTCAAATGCTTACATATTTATGAATACTTCCTTTAGTCCCTATCCCTTGTATGTATGTTTTTGGATGTTGATGGCATGTGATGAAAGTCTTAAGCCCCTATTTCCCCGTAGCTTGAGTCTCACTTCATTTTCAATTTTTCCTTGCTCTAGCTTTTTTAAGGGTTATTACTTCTTTGGTAGCTCAAAACATATACTATTTATCTGTTTATGCATTCATAGCACAAAAGTTTACTACTCGAGCTGCATTAATGTGATAAAAGTCCTAAGCCTTTATTTCCCCATGGCTTGAGTCCTACTTATCCTCCCTTTAGTCATTGTTTCATATTTCATAGTGGAAGTTCCTCTTCCCTTTCTATCCCCCTAGCTTGAGTCCAAAGCCCCATTTCCCTTAGATTTAATTTATTGATGTTTTCTTATGGTTTCACAACCAAGAATGTGCTTACCTAAGCTCAGAGGCCTGTGTTTGGTTCCTTTGTGTTTCAAATTCACCATGTCACACCTAGGTCTTACGCTTGGGTCATGACAAAAGGTTGGGTTTTGGACAACTAGTACTATCTCCTGACTATTCACCACGACTGTGAACGATAAGGCATGGGCCTACAACCCCACATCCAACTAGGGCTGTGTTATGGGGTTTGGTGTTGGAGTGTGGGTTCATTGAAACCTTGATAGATGTGTTAACAATGAGGGTCTAATTGCAGTCTTTCTTTGTTGAGCTATAAATGGGGATCTTGGCATTATTTGGTGTTATGGGAAATTTGATACTGATAGAACTTATTTGGATGGGTCCTTTATTAATAATAGTATTTTCCATTGTGGAGGGAGAAGTACTAGGAATATCTGGAAATAAATTTTGTCTTTATATTTAGAGATTTATTCAGATTTGAAAAGTTACTGTGTTCCACCGAGGTTACTAGGTTTGTATTTTTTTCCCAAGATGAGGTCCTTTTTTCATCCGATCTTTTCCTGTTATTTCCATCTCTTTGTAGCTGGATTGAGTGATCCTTAGGGTGTCCACTCATTGACAGTTCCGATTTAGTGTAATTTATGAGCGTTGATTAATTTAGATTATCTTTTGACAAGATTTTAGAGAGATTGCTATTGTGGATTAGGGACTTCATTAATGGTTGGAGGTGACATGTGGGTATCTGGGGTGGGTGAGGTAGGGATTCCTTGGATATCGTACTTGATGTATGAGGTACGATTGTAGCCGCCTCACTGTTATGAGTGAGATTTATATTATCTTTTTTTATTTATTTTTTCATCAAAAATACCGACTTAATTCTTTATAATGTCATGTGACATGTTTCATGGTCCCCCATTGTTAATTGATTTCTCAGGGAGTTTTGTAGAATTTAGTATGGATTATTTCCCTCTTTGAGTATCTCTATTTGATATGTTGTTTTTCTATATTTGTAGATTTTTTTAGTCTAGGAACTTACCTGTGGTAGCATCAAATAAATTGATGCAAATACCTGTCTCGATTTCTTTTATTGCTGGGAGTTGTCATTTTACTTGGTTCTGTTCTATTGTAAAGGCAACCACATGCCATGGTGTTTCTTCGCTTTCATTGTCTTTGCTTCCTGGCTGTATACCCGGGGTGGTGTGTTTAGTTGTTTTCTAGGGAGATAGTCCCAATGGAACATTTCTTGGAGTGTTGTTCCTATTGGTACACTTGATGTCAGTATGTCCCGGCACTCCACAAGTCATATAAAGGATGCTCTGTCCTTTATATACTAGTGCTTGTAGATGATGGCCTATCGTGATGTGCCATTTGACTGGCATACCAATTGGTACCTCCACTAAAATGTGAGCATAGCAGTTATCACCCATGTAGCGTTGATGCTATGACCCAAGCTTAGGGCCTAGACGTGACACGAAAAAGCTAGAGAAGCCTCTTAGGATATTGTTTGCACATCCTTGGTTGCAGAATACAAAATAAACATTCAATAAATAATTCTAGGGGAGTAGGGGCTTATGACTCACACTATAGGGATAGATAGGGGAAAGGGATTTGCATGCATCACATAACAAGCAAGTACTAGGGGGAGGGCAAGTAGTACTCAAGCTATGGGAAAATAGGTACTTAGGACTTTCATCACTTTCTATCACTATCAATAGCGTCAAATAGTATTACATAAGGGATAGGGTCTAAGGGATGTTTCCATAAAATGTCAACATCAAATTATAGGTACATAGTATAGTATCCAACAATACCTCTAAGCATGAATAGGATGGGGGCCAAGACATGTTCAAGGCTCGCCCTCAAACTAGAAAGTCAAGTGTAATAAAATCTCAACATAAGTAAGATATAAATCGGATATTGTTCCCGAACTAGGGGACTCATCAATTCTCTTCTTTCAATGATCCGAAGCTAACAACGTGGAGGATATCGATGAACATCGGTACTTGCATGCTTAAATTATACAGGTAGAGAAGTATGCATCAATACTTGGAATGTACTGGTATATAGGTATGTAATGTATGAAATGAAAATAAGTAATTGAATGATTCATGCTAAGTCTTGTGATAAAAAAAAAGGTACATTTACAAAGGCATTAGTAAGTTTTGATGTAGAGGCTTGCCACTCAACCTATCCCCAAGAGAGAAAACTTTAAGTATCTGGGGTCCATCATCCAGAATAGTGGCGATATTGATGATGATGTCACACATCATATTGGGGCAGCATGGACTAAATAAAGGCTTGCATCTGGAGTATTTTGTGATAAGAAGATACCACCTAAACTCAAATATAAGTTTTACAGATTGGTGGTTAGATCATCTTTACTGTATGGGGTAGAGTATTGGCCAATCAAAAATGCATATGTCCAGAAGATGCACGTCATAGAGATGAGGATGTTGAGATGGATGTGTGGTCACACCAGGAATGACAAGATTAGGAACGAGACCATTCAGGAGAAGCTAGAGGTGGCTCCGGTTGCTAATAAGATGAGGGAAACGATATTGCGATGGTTTCGACATATGCATAGAAGGAGTATCGATGCTCCTGTTAGAAGGTTCGAGAGGTTGGTTTTAAGAGCTATTCAAAGGTATAAATGTAAAATGAAGAAGTACTGCGGGGAGGTGATCAGGCATGATATGGTGGAACTTGATCTCACTATGGACATGACTCTAGATAGAAAGAAGTGGAGGTCGCGAATCAGAGTAGTAAGCTAATTTGTTGGTAGGGTTAGGTGGTGATCTAGTCATGGGGTATAGTAGGGTAGAGGAGTAGTAGTGTTTTATAACATATGTTGTGACTATTTGTTGTTTATGTGTTAATTGTATCATATTTACGTATTGTCATGTGTTTTTGGTTATTAGTCGTTTTTTGTTTTTCCCTTTCTTTTACTTTTTGTCATATCTAGTTTATTCTTTTTATGGATTTTTGAGACGAGGGTTCCCAGGAAACAACCTCTCTACTTCTATGAGGTAGTGGTAAGGTCTGTGTACATTCTACCCTCCCAAGACCCCACTTGTGGGATTCCACTGGGTATGTTGTTGTTGTTGTTGTAAAGGACAACTTTAGAAAGAACATAGTAGAATGCATAGATGAACATAATCTAGAATACAAAAATTATATAAACTTGAAATATACATAGGAGTGATTATTTAGACATTTTACTCTCATCATAGATCATGGAATAATGCATATGAGAAACAAAGAACTTAACCTTACTTAAATGCATGATAGGTCACATAAACTTCCATTAGTGAGAAATATACGATGTCATACATAATTAAAATATTAATATTCTTGGATGAACAATAACCACTTTACAAAAAAGACTATTTCATTATGCAAGGAACATTGATAATCTTAATGCAGACTACCTTACACACTTGTAGACATCATCATGTACCTTTAGGGGAAATACCATTTGAACTTGTGAAACAATAAATCATAGGAACGTTAAACTACCTTTGGCCATAATATAAAGAAACCATTTAATTTATCATAAGAGGACCTCTTGGGAACATGAGGAGAACTTGAACATATGTGTGAGCAACCTTTAACCGACATAAATCATGTAAGCTAAGCCATGAAGTCTCGACCTTTCACCCTACACCGGAAGAAAGGGGGAAGTCACTTTCCAAGGCGACCTTTTAAGATGCCAAAGTGGATCCACTAAACCCTTGCTATTGAGCAATATCTACTATCGGTTGGTCTAGAAATCAACCTGTACTAGCGAGTGATTCCTATTTCCTACGGTAGCACGTAGTTATGGGACAATGGGATTCTATTAATGGTCTCACGTCTCTTCTAATGGGGAGCATCCGCATCCATCCCAAGGTCCACTCAGTGTTAAGTAAACTCTCACGGAATAATCATAGCCTTGAATGATGAAACTCATTAATGGAGAGGTATTCTAGTAACCCATCCCATAAGCCTTTTAAAACAATGGAGGGGGATTCTATTAACCTGTCCTATAAACATTTAGAATATTAATCATCATCATAAGGATAGCTCCTATATCTTGGCTAAACTTCTACTATCGGCTAGCATCATAATCTTAGCTAAGCCTCTACTATCAGCTAGCACCATCATCATATCTCTCCACTAACGGCACATCATAGTCTCATGATCATAACTAGGCGGGGATTCATATTTCTTTTATTCGTTCATTCTTGACTCCAACAAGTTTAATTAGTCCCAAATAGCATATAGAGAGTATGGTCATGACATGCATAAACTTGTACACTATAATATCATAAGGAAGACCTTTCAATAAGACATGGCTTTCATATTACTTCAACAAATTTCACAACATACTTGATATATCTCATCATCCATCACCATCATGAACTAGCATACATATAGTAAAATGTTTCATCATTCATAAGAAACTTTTCATAAGTCAATAATAAACATAGAATGTCTCATTAGTCTTCATTTCTCTTATTTAGACATCATACTTCAAGACATATAGTATATATCATCAATTTAAAACATTCTTAAACAACCCATCAAAATCGTACATACCATCTTTCAAAACATGGACATAGAAAATATGTAATTCATCTCATACAATCCTCAACTTCATAATTTCTCATGATATCACAATATTTATATATGTGAATATCATAAACTAGCTCATTAAACCATCACATAATAATATGAAATAAAGGGTTTCATATCATTCATAACATTTATAATATTCTCATGAACTCGTAGCATGTTTTATTTTCATTCAACATTAACAACAATCATACATCACATGTCCTACCATAAAGCCTTCATCACATAAGAGAATTGCTGCATAACTTAGTCAAAATATGATGGGTATATGCATTTAAGATTTAAATCAAGAAATTCAAAGTATAAAATATGAGAGGAGTAAAAATAAAATCATGTAAGAATCATTCAAAATAACCCACCAACATACTTGCAAAATTTCAATTTGGGTGTCATGAAAACCGTTCAAAAATTTATAATATTTTCAAATTGTTCAAGATTCCATAGCTTACAAGGTCTTAATGTAATAAACATATCATAATCTCAATCATTAGTAGGATCTCATGCATTAATAAATCAATAACCAATATATTTCATATAATGGAGTGATAATAGAAAATACCCATAAATAATTAGTCATTAGAATCGAGAAATTTGATAAAAATAGTTTTGGGGCTCCATGATTGAAAGAACCCATGGATGAGACCCACATACCTTAAACTTGGAGTTTCTTGAAGAAAAATATAAGGAGGACTTGAGGCTTGACTTGGTTTTCTTGAATTCCAAAGCAAGTTCTTAAAGTCTTGAAATTGGATGGAAGGTTTGAGAATATTGGAGAGGATTTTTGAGAGGTTTTTGTGAGTTTTAGGACTAGAAAATGGCTAAAGAATGAGGTATATAAAGGTATTGAATTTTTACTCAATTGCCCTTAAGTGAAAAAGAGAATTTTGGAGACTTTTTGAACTAGGGCATAGCAAGTCCGCAATGCGGACTTGTTGCATACCCCTACTGCTTGCCAATTTTCACCGAGAAAATCTTTTTATTAAACGGACAACCAATACCTTGTATGTAACCGTTCCCCTACATAATTTTTCCCTCTGAACAAGAATATGGAGTCAGATTTGCAAAATTCTGCATGAATTTTGAGATATTCAAAATAAATATGTCATCGAGTTTTTTCGAGCTACCTTGAAGGGTATTACAGTTGATGATGTACAAAAGTTTTTCTTTACCAATCTTCCTAACTTTTGTCCCACTGTAGCTAAAATACCATGATCGTAGAACTTCATTGGCAGTTCTAGTAGTTGCACCTATATGGCAAAAAATATTTCCTTAGCTTCAAAGTAAACAAAGTTTGGGTGTCATTGTTTGACAGATAGGAAGTGACTATTGACAAACCAAGGACCTTATTGTAGTGTTTTTCTTTTCATGTTTTCTTCCTTGTAGCATTTGATGATATAGTAGTTGTGACCAAGGTCTATTATGATGATTTCTTCAGATACTCTCTACACTGAAGTGAGTTTACTTTTGAGGTATTGGTCGCTGATTCGTTTTCCAAAGATTCTTATTATAATCGAGGAAGCCAAGGGTCTACATATACATTCCCTATCCTCCTCAGATAATGTTATACAATCTTCACACTCGTTTCCCAGATTTCTGTTTGGTTTATCCATAGCCATATTATAATGACCCATTAGGTCATCTAGATAATTTTTCTCTTGAATTTCTACAATATCCTTCTTATAAATTTTAATTGGACGAGGTATGGTTCAATTGTTGAATAATAGATATCATCAACACTTTGTCACTTGGATGCCGTACGAAAAGAAAACATATAATGGTGGACATAGTGGAATGCAACATGATAATTTTACTTTTTTTTCTTTAATATAAAGATATGTATGTAATAGAATGCAACAAGATAATTTTACTTTTTTTTAAATATAAAGATATTTTTGTCATTGAATGCAACATGATAATTTTACTCTTTTTTAATATAAGATATGTCTGTAGTGGAATGTAGCATGATAACTTTATTTTTTTAATATAAAGATATGGTCGCAGTGGAATACAACATGATAACTTTTACTTTACTTTCTTTAATATAAAGATATAGGGGTGGGAATAATAGAATGTTGAACATGATTGATGCACTACTATATATATGTTACCAATTCTCTTAAGGAATCGTCACTCTCCTTTTATGCTAATATATGTTTTTCTTCATCCTCACATTTTTGTTCAGTGCTTTTGGTTCTTTGTTAGTCAAGTGATTAAGGTGCGATTCTTTTAATGTCTTTTTATCTCTAACTCTATTTTTTCCTTAATTTACTTATTTTAGTTAGGATTTACGCTAAAAATAAATACAATAGTAATATGGGTCTTGTTGGACTCCTTATGATGAGTATATTTCATTCTTGGTAGAGAGTTGCAATTTCCGGAGTTGAATTTAAGATTTGTCTATTTGGTTGAATTGTTCAATTCGAGTGTGGTTTCGCCATTGTGATAGATTTGCCTATGCTTCTTTGAGACGGGGATTGAGTTATTGAATATTCATATGTTATAATTTATGAAATGGGATAGTATCATTTAATTTTTTGATCCATTTTTACTCCAAATCTCTTCATTTTCATATCAATTGAATCCTAAAATTTAATCACACTATCTAGTACAACTCACAAAATTTTTGCTCAAGAAGGATAAATAAAAGTATTTAGTATGATACAAATGATGACCGAAAGTATGTACTTTTGGCATAACATTTGACACAATATTGAGAATCATGACTAAATTGGGAGACGATAATTTGTTTAAAAAAATGGCAAAGAATTTTGAAGAGAACAATATCTCAAAATGTAAAAAAGAGGGTGAATATATAATTTCATTATTATTGTACTTATTGAGAGAAATATTACTTCCATAATTGTGTCTTGATTGCACGCATTCTCATACTACATACCATGATATTTTGAGAAGTTGAGATGGTGATTCGTATCATGAGTCCTTGACCACGAGCACTTAGGTGGCAAGGTAGTTGATACATTGATATTCTTATCATGAGTCCTTGACCACGAGTACTCAGGTAGCAAGATAGTTGATATATTGAGATTATTATCATGAATCAAGTTGATATATTTAGATTATACGATAGGTTATGCGGCAGTCTTGATTCCAGCTTGTATTGTATTACATTGCATACCATACCATTGTATTACTTATGGTTGTTTTGGATTGGTTTAATTGACATTACATGTTTACTTCATTCTCAGCATTCTATATAAATTGGTGGCACCAATGCCAGATTGATTTTCTATTGTGGGTGGGAGCGTTACTACATTATTTTATAGTTTATTCAATTTCTGAGTCCCAGTCGGTTAAACTTGCTAGGTACATATTATGTGTACTCACCCCTACTTCTTTCTCACCCGCAGATTCTCGTCAGGATCAACTACGCGGTAGTTGATTTGCTTGTGTAGTTGGTTCAGACTAGATCTAGTGGTGAGACTCAAGGACTTTGAGTTTCCATTAGATTGTATCCTAGTTGTATGGTGTTTATTTCTGTTCAAAGATTGTAATGTACTTATTTCACTCATTTATGTATTAGATGTCCTTTATGCTCGTGACACCAGGTTTTGGGATATGATTTTTATCTATTGATTTTTTCTGCTTTTAACGTATTTTATCTAGTGTTTCCCAAAGAGATAAA
The DNA here is from genome assembly GCA_011800125.2 of Solanum clarkiae. NCBI lineage: Eukaryota > Viridiplantae > Streptophyta > Magnoliopsida > Solanales > Solanaceae > Solanum > Solanum clarkiae. Next base: position 10,649 of record JAABOM020061699.1, read on the forward strand.
AACCACTTGATTACCTTCTATAGTACAGTAGCTAAGACTCAGATTGACTACCTACTTCTCCGAAAGGGCAATAGAAGCTTATGTACGAATTGCAAGGTTATTCCGAGTGAGAATGTTTCCACTCAACATAGGCTTTTAGTGATGGATGTGGAGATCAAGAGAG
>JAABOM020061700.1:0-10810 GCA_011800125.2 Solanum clarkiae
CTTTTGGGTATATACATGTACACTTATTTTCTGTATTATGCATTTATGTATATTCGAGGGTATGACGGGGCCCTGTCGCGTCCTATGATTCAGTCCGTATGTTTAGAGGTTTGTGGATACATGTGGGTATGGGATATTGCATGTGGTATGATTATGTATGTATGATATATTTGTTGGGCAGTTCTACCGCAACGGTGACCTTGTCGGCCTGCATATATATATATGCATATAGATATTTGTTGTATGCTGGGTTGCTGCTTGCAGGTTTGGTTAGTAAGTAAAAATTTCCTTAGCCATTATAATTGAAAATTCGGTTTAGTGTTTGTCTAGGTGCCCAATCGTCACTAATCACGGCCCCTGGGTTGGGTCGTGACAGTTTTCATGCATTCTTGGGCTTAAAGGGCAATCCACGTTCATAAAAATTTATACTTAGGCTCAAAAGCCAAATCATAGCTCATAGTCATAATACTTATGCATAAGAATAGATTATTCATACATACATAATGGTGCAAGCACTCATAATGCTCAAAGAGCCATAATCATTGACATATATGCGATCACATTCTTGTCATAACCAATATCTTATCAAAATCATATCATAGAATATAATTGGTCTTAAACCACTTCATAATTTCCATAATAATTCAATGTAATGAATGCAAATGCTATGAATGATATAAGGAAAACATGGGTAATTAGGATTCAATCTAAAATCAACATTATAATATAAAATTTAAATGAAAAAATAATTAAATCCACATTTAAAATGATAATATAATCACCCATGCATAAACAAGTCTTAAAAAGGGACATGCATATGCATAATTTCATAAACTCAAGGGAAATCATCATAATAGAGCCTAAAGTAACTTAAAATCATCAAATATGTACAACTCATACATCAATTTAATTTAATAAATCCAAATAATGAAAACCCATATTCAAAGAGAGCTTAAATTCATGAAATTTGATTAAAAGATTTAGGTTTTCTTGATTGAAAGGAATCAAGGATCAAACCCACATACCTAGACCCAATTGAAGAAATTCTAAGAGAAGTTTGAAGGAGACTTGAATTTGCCTTGACCCCCAAGTTGAAAATCTTCAAGAGTTCTTGAGAGGAATTTGAGAGAGTTTAATATGTGAGGAGTGAATTTTGATGTTAGGAATAGGGTTTAGGTCATTTGGAGGTCTTAAGATAGCATAGGAAGTCATAATAGACCCTTAGGAGAAGCGACAATTATAAAAACACCATTAATGAAGCAAAAATCATATTCCTTGCTAGGGGTCTGTGAAGAGGTCTCATGGTCCATGAAACCTCATATAAGGTTTCACGGACTGTGAAACCCACCCGTATAGCAACACTTAGGCAAATATTCAGAAAACTCTGCGCAGAAGGACTTTACGAAAATGGGCACAACTTCTTCATCCGAACTCTAAATGAGGTGAAATCATGCCTTGGAAAGCTAATTTAAAGAGTTTTAATTTGATAGGTTGTGGGTCACCCAGTTTCTTTTGTGCTAAGAGATATGGTCCTTTAAAGTTGACCTTTCTAATCGGTACTTGTGAAAAACTTAACCAATGGAATTCCTTTTGAACTTGGCTTGATATAGGAGGCCCATGATGGCCTTAAACAACATAGATAGGCCTAAATTGAAGGCTTGAAAGTGAACTTAGCTTGATCTTGAAGATCCCATACTTAGAATATTTTTGTGCCAAAAGTGAGTCGTATGGTTGGGCCACATGGGTCATGTGGCTTCACACGGTTCGTACAACTGCCCATGGCACCAACCTTAACCAAAATAAAATATTTCACGTCAAGAGTGAAGCAACATTTAGAATTTTTCCCACCTTGAAGGCCATACAGCTGGCCATACGGTCCGTGTGCCTTCACACGGTCCGTGTGAAGTCGTGTTCCAAGCTCAAGACCATCACACGGTCCGTGAAGTGTCATACGGCCCGTGTGTGGTCCAAGTGTGATGTGCCTTAGCCTGAAACTCCACCCCAAGGCCCCAAAATCGAGGCCAAGTATCATTTCACCAGAGGCCACACGGCTCGTGTGACCTCACACGGGCCGTGTGATCTCCCTTTCGACGACACTTAGTCCAAATTTTATCCAAAATGAAATTCTCAAGTTCCGATGAAGTCGTACAATATTTGGGTCATTACACAAGTACTAAAGCTTACCAATTACTTGATGATGATACAAGGTGATATCCATAAATTAAGGTGTACCATCTTTTAAGAATAGTACAGCGGAGGAACACTTGGATGTGTATACAGGCTTACATTTACATGCTCTGGACAATTAGAAGATTAGAAAAATACTTGGTTTTAGAAAGGATGATTTCATTTGTTACTCGAAGGTCCATAATAACTAAAAAGTACTGTAGTTGTCTAATATCTTTGAGAAAGAATCAAGTTCAAAAAACTTGAATAACGTGTTTTAACATCAAACCAAAACTGGTGATAATAACATCCTCAACATATACTAGAATCTAAACCTGTGCTCCATTGTGATGATTGATGAATAAAAAAGGGAGAAAATATAATTGGATTTGTAAAATCCAATCTGAAAGAGGAATTACTTCAACTAAAATTAGGTACCATGATTGAAGAGCCTACTTGAGCTGTATAATGATAAAATTCGAGATTCAAAAATCTAGAAAGTTGACACATACGAAACATTCTCGGTAAAGTTTCCTTGAAGAAATGCACTATTCATGTCTAACTAGTGAAAGTACCAATTATGATGAACTTGAAGTGACAAAATGAATCCAACAGTAATAGATTAATCATCGGACTAAAGGTAGAGTTATAATCCACACACAGACAATAGGTAAAATATTTTGCCACCAACCACGCTTTATATCTGTCATAACTTTTTATCTGGTGTAGTTTGATATGATTGTTTCATTTGTCTCAGCCACATTTCGAGTAAGAGATGATGGAATTAAATTTTTTTGATTAATTCCTCATATTCAAGTTTTATGACTTCTTACTTTTATGTTATGTTGGGCTTGATTATAGGTGGTGGTAAGTGATTCTGCAGAAGTAATGTCTGTATAATCAACAACTTCCTTGGGTGTTATGTTATTCTGGGAATGAGTTATAACACAGTGAACAAATGGTGGTTAAGTATGTGGTGTGATGGTGGTAGAGAACGGATTAATATGATAAGATGGGCTAGCAGTCGAGCAAGGCTTGTTTGAGACTTGTATATGGGTGATTTGAGCTTTTCAATTTCAGTGTTTATATTATACTAATCTCTTGACATATGGAACACACATGTTTTCCAATTTAATAGAACAAACTTAAAAAATTACATAAAATATATTAAAATATGTATATGTGATGCAGACCGAAATAAATTTCTACTATCAATATATTTTGGTATGTTATAGCAATAGTACAAACTTAAGATATTGTGTAAGCAAAATACTAAAATATGATGTGTGTAACGCAGGTCGAAATGAATTTCTACTACCAACATATTTTAGTATATTATAGCAAGTTGTTTATATCTAAGACTATTAATATCACTTCTTAGTATTACCCAAAATGACTTTTGAAATTTTTTACAACATATTACACCAATCAGGTAGACATTTTTTCAAGTAGTATCATACACTCTTATAAATTACTCTATAGTGTTAAAGTGTATAACAATGTCCTTAAATGTCTTTAACTATGCTATCAAACTTCTTTTATAATTTTCGACAGCTATCCTTGTTAAAAAGAGCAATCAAAATTTACTTCAAATGAGATCAAATTTTGTGGATAATCATATTCAAGAAATCTAAATAGCACTCCTAATTGTTCACAAAAACGATATTTAAAATTTAACTCTATTTATTTAAGTGTGTTCGACTATGATAAATATTACATTTCTAATGTAATCTTCATCGTGCTTATAAAAAGCCGTACTCTAAAATTTTCAAGGAATTAGGAATATTTTTGTTGTAATTGAATATAGTGATAATCCTTTTATGATTTTTTTTTTATGGAGCATTAAAGAAGAGATATTTTGTCATATTCCTTCTTCATAATAGCAACATTTTACTGGTTTATTGAGTTTTTGTATATATATATTTATTTCTCTATGCAACATTTCTCAAAAAAAATACATGAAGAAAGAAGTAACAGAGAAAGGATAAATAAAGTGAGGACTATAAATCTCCATCTTAGCCACTTTAGATATGCAAAAACTAAATGAACTACTTCTTTTCAGATAAACATTCATAGTGTTTGATAGTAAAAAGAAGAAAAGATAAAAACTTGAAAACACTAGGTTTTTATATAAAATTCATTGTTGTAAAATATTATCAACTTGGTTGTAGTTTTGTAGCTTTGATCAATATTTTTATGAAACTTCTAGCCCTTACCTACTTTCTTCTTCTTGCTTCATAAAATGCTAAACCCTCGAAGAAATTTTCTCAATTTTTTCATTATCTTTCTATGGCTGATGTGTGATGACTCGAAAAGTGAATGAGATAGTAATAGTGTTAGATTCCATAACTCCACTCATTTTTGTATCTGATCTTTTATTGCTAGAATATATAGCACAAGATTTGATTTTTTGTGAAAAAGTGATATGATGAATTCATATGATATTTATATTTATAAATAGTGGTGTTAAGAATTTAATTTAATTATGAAAAATCCATTGAAATTTCATAATTAATCTATGCATGCATATATAAAGTTATAGCTGTAAATTAAAGATGAGTATTTATTATTATATAGTAATTGAAATGTTATTTATGTGTTTTAAAGAATAAAGTAATTAAATAGAATATCACTATCCAAGCCTAGAGTCTGGACGTGACACGACGAATGGGAACCCAAAGGAACCACAAACAAGCCTCTTAGCATATCATTTACACATCCTTGCTTGTGGAAGTAAACAACAACAAGAGAGTATAAAAGGGTATAAAGGGACTAAGGAGAAGTCTTAGATAGCCATAAACAATCAACAATCAAGAGCATAGCACAATTAAATCACTTGTCCAAAACACCTCTAAACATAGAACGAGCGGGGGCCAAGATACTTCTGCGGGCTCACCCTCATAGTATCAAGAGTTCAACATAAAGGAATAACATAAGCAAGAGTAGCATAACTAGTGTCTCCGAACTTGAGGACTCACCAAAGTTTATCTTCAAGATATCACAACTAGACACGTGGAGGATGATCGTGAGGAGCTCGGTTCTTACATGCTAACATCATGTAGGCATAGAATATGCGTTAGTACGTTTGAATGTAATAAGTATGTAGGATGCAATGCAACAAGAGATAGGCAACATAGTCAAAATGCATAAACATAGGTAATGGGTAGTACAATAACAATATCGCATGCATGATCAATGCTAGAAGTAAAACATGCTTGTATAGGACATATTACATGTGTAGGAAGAGACCATCATCATAGACCAAGAAAACTAGTACTTGAAATTCAAGGCATACCACCCTCTTGGAAGGCGATTGAGGTATCTACCCCTCAATTGGTAGTACGGGCATACCACCCACCCCCCGATAAGGCGATTGAGATATCTATCCCTCAATTGGTAGTACGCGCTTACCACCCCCAACAAGGCGATTGAGGTATCTACCCCTCAACATGGTAGTAAAGGCTTACCAATCCCCGACAAGGCGATTGAGGTATCTACCCCCCAACATGGTAGTACGGGCTTACTACCCCCGACAAGGTGATTGAGGCTTAACACCCCCTCAACAAGGTGTGGTCAACTTGCAACACCATAAATACTTTTGATGAATTCAATATATACATACAATCTTTTAATCATCATAAAATCACTTGGCCCATAGGTCATGCAATAAATCATCAATAGCTCAAAAATTCTTAACCGGATATTTTATCAAACACTTAATGGGTGTGTAATTCTAGTTCAAAATCGTGCAATTCAAGAGCGAAATCATATGAGAAACTTAATGTAAATCAACCCACCAACACTTGGTAACACCCTCATGCAAGATACATTGAAACTCTTCATCAAATCTTATACTAGATCATAAATTCATAACTCAAAACATGTTTAAACAATCAACATTTTATAAAACCCCAACATAGTTTATAGCCAAATTCATAATAAGATGTACCCATAGATAATTCGACTTGAAAACATGCAATTTACATAAAAAAGAAGGTTGGGCACCATGGGTGAAAGGACACAATGGTTGAAACCCACATACCTCAAATTTGGAGATTTCCTTGAAGAAGATTTGAATGAGAACTTGAAGCTTGAATAAATTTCTTGAGATCCGGAGATGAGTTTGGGACACTTGAATTTGGATGAAATATTTGGCTAAGTGTTAGAGAGAGTTTTGGGGAATGTCTTGAATGATATATGGGGTTGAAAAATGACTAAGTATAGGTGCTTTTACGCACAGGAAGGCTTAGGCCCAAGACCTCAAGGCCTTGGACCAAAACAGGAAAAACTGGCAACAAAATACACAGGTTCGCGCCTTGGCCGCGTCGCGCCAGGGGCGCGGAACCTTACTGTTTTGCAAAATTTTTAGAAAACAAAATTTTGCTACGATTTTTCTAAAATCGGGGTTATATCTATTTTCCATTCAATTTTGTCCCCTGATCACGAATATGAAGTTAGATTTTCGATATCACGCATGAATTTTGAGATATATAAAAATTATGATTATGGGCATTTCCAAGACACATTTTCGAACACTTTTTGAGGTTTTTCATAGAAGAAAAAGAAATAAAAATAAAGCAGCGATGAAAATTTGATAAAAAATAATGAATAGATTAACAATTTACTCTATATAAACTAAGAAAGAACAAAACAAATTCAGTGCATGAATTTGGCCATTAAAATGTATCAATATTTATAATATTTTAAAGTCAAACTTTTTTTAAACAACTTCCGCTTTTAGTATTTATTATAATGATATAATATGATTAATATTAATATTTATTTAACTAAATATCTTGAAATATTTTAATATAATGTAGGGTCAAAATGGTAATCCAATTTTGAGGATTAAGCTCTTTTCACTTTTAGTACTGTATGTATATATAGATACAGATATAGATATAGATATTAAGGGTTGTTTATAGGCGGAGTAGGAGTAGTGCAAACTGGATCAATAAATTATTGCATTGTGGAATTTGAAGAACTGGTGGGAGGTGGCAGAATCATTGAAAAGAGATTTGAGATAGGTGATAGAAGAAGTGTCCTGGTTGATCATTTTTTAATTTATTTATAAAAATTATTATTTTATCCTTTCGTAAGTTGTTTTGGGCCTACTTTGAACTAATTAATTGATTGGAATGGAAATCTTGAGTTTTAAAAGTTGAAAATATGAGTTTTGGCCTTTTTAAAAGCTTAAGTTGTTAAAAAAAATGAATTTTTGTGTCATTCTAAGTTTCGAAGGTTAGATCGGGGATCCGTTAATTCCATTAGTTCTGGAATATTGAAACTGAACTACAAGAAGTTACATAACTGAATTTGGAGTTAAAATGAAATTTTTAGGCCTAAAGTTAAAATTTTAGTCGTTTCCGAAACCAAAGTTTGACTTTGGTCAATATTTGGAGTTCGAAAGCTTGGATCAGAATTCCAATAGTTCCGGATGATGAAACTAACACTAAAAATGGTCTAATCATAATTTTTGAAATTTTCGAAGATAGTTTTAATATCTTGAGTTTTAAACTAGTTTAATTTACTTGCATTGGTGATATAAAAGGTAGTTACATAATAAAACTTTTCTAGTTTACTTAAATTTTATTAGTTTGTTAAATGTAATAAGATTGTAATTTTACAAATTGTTAAATAAATTTATGTTATTCTGAACATATACTAGAGGCTCAAAGATCATATTAGTTTTTAGCCAATTTCCAAAGAAAATTGGGTGAATTTTTTCATGATTTTTCCCTGTTTAATCTCTTTAGAATATTACCTTGTATCCAATGATAGAGTAAAAAGGTACACAAATTAAAGCAAATATATATTTGTTGTAATAACAAAAGCAATTAATGCATAAGAGATTTAGGATCACTAGGAACTGAAAATCAGATTACATCTTCTCCATTCTCAAAATAGTACATATACATAAAATTTTGAGGAAGCAGTTTTGCGTCTACACGTGCCTTCCGTTAATACTAAATTTAGCTTTGAACTCATCTTATAAGCTCAGGCATAACAAATACAATACAGGTTGTTCATGGGACTTTACCTTGTGCATTAGAATGCTCTGGTTCGTTCTTCCTACGGTACCTGATGTTTCTTCATCCTCCAAGGCTACCTGCATGTCACCTCTAACTCCCAACTGAGCAATTCTTTTAATTAAAGATGACTGTGGCATCACCGACATGTTTCTTTCTATCGATGTTCGTTCAAAACTTATTTTTAAGGCTTCCTCCATAATATCTGATAATGCATTGTAACTATCCCAATTTTGACGGGAAAATAGGATTGAAAACTCTTTTGAAGTGAGATTTTGAGTTAGCGGAATCTCACTTGTATGATTTGATTGTTCTCAATGCATTTCAGACAAATTAAAGTTGATTAATAAAAGGATGACATCTTTTTGAAAATATCTTTGACATGACATGATCGCTCCAACTAAATCCATAATGCCAAAATTTGCATTGATTCCAAAGGATCATGTTGAAGGCCAATAGCAAGGATTGAATAAAGTGTTCCATCAATGTTATGAAAAAGTCTGAATTCCTCTGTACTGACTTGAAAAGTTGTCTCGGCCATACCAACTTACGTTTTAGTGGTTAAACTTAAAATTATTATATTAAATTAGAAAAGTCTCCATTAGTAATTCAAACATAGAAAGTATATAAAGAAAGGCGCTTAAGAAAGAAGCGGCTTCCCCAAAATGGAAAAAACAATCATAATTATATTAGACATAAAAACATACACTTGACAATATAAGAAGAGACACCAACTAGTAAAAATTTCACTATGAAAAAGACTATTGGGATCCTAGTAAAAATTTTACACTTCTATTATTAAGTAACAACAATCATGATAGAAGTACGAAAGAGAGAAAAGAAACTAAAAGTAAAATTTTACATAAAAATTTAACAGGCTTTGTCTTAAAACCTATAACTAAATGAAATAGGATCTTTCAAAAATCTATCGAGAAATACACAATTTTATATATGCAAAGATTTAATCAAAGTCAAAATGTAGTGAAGGTAATGAAAAAGAAAAATGTGCGCAAAGTGAGGAAGAACAAATCAATAGGTAACGTCAGGAAAAGATTGTTCTCAATAATTCAACTTGATACAAAACAGGAAAACCTATCAATCTATTTATAGTTAAAATAATATTCGCTGGTCAATGTTCTAATGAAGTTGTTCTTATCTGTATTCTATCAAAATAAAGAGAATTAATTATAATTTTGAAAGTATATATGGAAAAGAACTTGTATATTAGACTGCAATAATGCTGGTAAGTGACTTTCTAGAAATCACATTGAGGGAAATTCATACATATATATACGAAATGGTGAGAAACTTAAAAATCAAGACCGAATAGTTTTTTTTATATAATCACAAAATGTATAAAGACGTGATGAATTCTATTCTACTTATGAAATGAACTTCGCCCGATTAATGTATGGAGAAATGATTCTAATGAATATACATACTTAGAATAACTTGATAATAAATAGCTTGATATCATGATTATACTCCACATGATACAATAGCTGCTCATTGGACATTTTAAAAATATTAATATGACATATCAATTTTGTTAACAAAAAATTGGAGTAGAACCCCTATTGCCGGGTATTCAAAATCATTGTTTCAATAATGACTACTACTTAGTCTTTTGATAAAATGGATTGTCCCATTTTATCACAAAATATCAGCGTTATATTTTATGATTATTCATACTTATTGAAAGACCACATTAAGTAAACGTGAAATACTATTTCTTTTACTAAAAATCTAACATGTAAGAATAAGAGTTTTAAGTGCGCAGGAATGAAATCTATTGGTCCTTAACAGCATTTGTTCATAGATAGATTTCAAAATTTTCTTATCTACTACTCTTGTGACAAATACAGAAGGCTAGTGCTACACTTGTTATGCGTCACAAAATAATTTGTATAATTGTATTGCTCCAATGAAATAGTTTCAAGTTCAGTTATGTTTATGGCTTAGCTCTTCTAATAGAAAGGATGACATCTAGTTCATTTGATCCCACTCTCAAATTTATATTCTTGATTAATAAATACATTGCAATTAACTTTTGTTAAGGAAACTATTTTCCATTGGAGCAATGTCCTAATTATACTTCACATTCTCCTATGTAAAAGGATTATGACTAGCCACTGTTGAAGAAATTGTTGCCTCCATTACAACGTAGTTCTCTAATCATCAAAGCAAAATGAATTGCTCGTGAAGTAAAGTGCTGAAAGTGAAAACTAGATTGAATAGATTGTCTACCTAGTTTACGTTTGAAAATTGAGATTCAAGTTGTTACTTACTTTGTAAGTCTTGTTCCTGATTAAGTATTTATAGTTTTGTAGGTAAAACTTTTAATTTTCATAGAGTGGAGTTTATAGTCGTTGAAGAGGTTGAGTAAACTATTGAGTTAAGGTATGATGGGTTAGCCCCTTGAATTATCTAGTTTTAATCTAAAGTTTTTGAAAGTTTGCTGAAAATCCTACTCATAGTAGGTTTTGATTTTCACTCTCAGCATCATTATTGTTAAATATATCGTGTAGTTATTTCTGCAATAAATATATCTTGTAGATATTTAGTTCCTTAGAATTAGGCTAGTAGTTATTTTTGGAATAAATATATCTTGTAAA
>JAABOM020061701.1:0-10809 GCA_011800125.2 Solanum clarkiae
TACATGATTCCACAGTATAACTAAGGGTGGTCCCTGATCTTCTACAGATGCATGGTTTCATTTGAGTTGTTACGTTACATATAGTATATCCTGCCTTACATACTCAGTACATTATTTTGTACTACCATCCCTTACGGGGGACCTGTATTTCATGCTGCAGGTACAAGTGCTAGTAGATCTCCCCAGTAGGAGTACAGGATATTTAGCTGCTGTCATCAAGCTCCACGTTGCTTTGGAGCTTTGCATGTCTAGAGCTTATATGTTTATATTGTACCATTAGTTGAGGCGGGGCCTGTCCCGGACCTTATCAGATGTTTTTTTTCTATTTAGAGGCTTTGTAGACTATGTAATGTAAAAGTGAGTCATGTCTCGTACTTTAGACACCGTAGCCCCAACGGCCTAGTCATATGCATTTCCTTTTGGATTATTATCACTGCTTATCTACTTTAAGGGATGCTAAATGTGGAAACCCCTCATAATACGTATAGTAAGTGCATAGTTACTGGTTGGTTCTCCCGGGCCTTATCCGCAACGGGTGCCAGTCCGCCCTAACGGGACTTGGGGCTTGACAATGAATATGACTCTAATTGATGCGGTGTGTTAGACTTCGAGGATCTATCAACCTAGTGCTCTGATACCGATCTTTTCATGATCCAAGCCTAGGTCCTAGACATGACACGGCAAATAGAGAACCTGAAGGAACCCCAAACAAGCCTCTTAACTTATCATTACACATCATTGATCGCGGAAGCATATAGAAACATTAAAAAGCAAGAATATGGGCAAAGGGGCTAAGGGAAAAGCTTGCACAATATCATAGTCAAGAGACAAGAGTCAAACTCATAACATAGATATATAACATGTCCAACAACCACCTCTACTACATAGATAAGAGCGGGGGACAAGACAAAGCAACCGAGCTCACCCTCATAGTCAAAATAGACAATATAGAAGAATGTCTCAATACATAATAGGAAAAACATAGAATAAGGTCCCCGAAGTGGAAGACTCAACTAGCTTGAATAGCACCGAACTAGCCACGTGGAAGAGGATGGTGATTAACTTGGGCACCAGTTCCTACATGGTGACATCATGTAGGCATAGAATATGCATTAGTATGTTTGAATGTACTAAGTATGTAGGATGCAATGCAACAATAGATAGATATCATAATCAAAATATATAATATTAAGCAATAGGCATAATATACAATATGACATGTATGATCAATGCTTAAGTAAAACATGCTTAAGTGATTCATGCTCATATAGAATATCATAGGTGTAGAAGAGACCAAGCTAGCTATTCAAGGTACAAACACCTTGGTGGTTGTGTGGTATAAACCCCTCACATGGTTGATGATAATCACACCTTATCAACATGGTGGCGAAGTACAAACCCTTCACATGATTAATGAGTACAAACCCCCAACATGGTTACCTGAGCTCTTGTCCCCCCGGATCGGGTATGGTCTAATGCAACACTTTATATAGAGTATATCATATACATAAGCTCATTTCATCATCATATAGTCGTTCATATTAGATCTCATGCTTTGGACCTTCAACTCCTCAATAAACTATATCCGGACATTTTATCAAACACTTAGAGGGTGTGAAGTCGCAGTATAAAACCATGCAAATTAGAGATGAAATGATGCAACAAAATCCATTGTAAAACCGTCAATCAACACATTGCAACACCCTCAAGACATATAACAAAAACCCTCATCAAATTCAAGATTTATAGCTCAAAACATAGCAAAACAGTCACCTCTATACATAGCTTTAACATAGTGTGCAATGAATTACATAATAATAAAGACCCATTTCTATATCAACTTTAAATCATGCAATTTGAGTAAAAGTAGGCTTTGGTATCATGGGTGAAAGGAACCCATGAAAGAAGCCTACATACCTTAGATTAGAGATGAACTTGGTGAATACTGGAGATGGAGGCTTGAAGCTTGGAGAAGAACCTCAAAGAAGAACCTTATCTTGGAATGAGGGTTTGGGGCTTGAATTTGGGATTGAAAATATGGCTAAGTATTTTGAGTGAGTATTGGGGAATGTTTAGGATGATATGAGGGTGAAATAAGACTAAGTATAGGTAAGAATACGTTTGGAAAAACTTAGGCACAAGGCCCAAAAGCCTTGGACCGAGATAAAAATCACTAGCAGAGAAATGAATAGGTCCACAATGTGAACCTGTCGTGGAGGACAAATTAACACATGTCCGCGAAAGCTGTGCGTCGCGGTGTTATCGTGGAATGTCTCTGGAAATTAAAAATTTGGAAATTTTAAATTATGATTCAATTGTTATAAAATCACGGTTATACCACCTCCCCCTTAATTTTGGCCCTCTGAACAAGAAAATGAATTCGGATTTTCAAAATAGCAAACATATTTTGTGATATATGGAATTTAAAATTTCAGGCATTCCGAGGCACATTTTTGAGCACTTTGGGGTCATTTCACATAAGATATGCGTTAATGTGTTTGAATATACTAAATATGTAGGATGAAATGCAACAAGACATAAGCCAATATAGTCAAAATGCATAATAATAAGCAATTGATAAGTGTAATCTCAATATGGCATGCATGATCAATGCTTGAAGTAAAACATGCTTGTAAATCATTCAACTTGCATAGAGCATAATACATGTGTGGGAAGAGACCCTAATCGAAAAAAGTAAGACCAAAAGAGATGAAACTTGTAATCTCGATGATTACCCCTCATCAGTAACGAGGTGGTCTATTTGTCACGGTAAACCATACTTCACCTTATGGGAACCCATCCTATTTCGGAGAAGTAACCCTCCTTACGGGAACCCGTCCAATTTTGGAATGGATTTCATGATAAAGTGCACTAAATGGATCCACTAGTATAGCAAGATTAAAATATAATCCTATGTTGACATATAGTTTAGACACTAAAGACTTTAAATAAGGACCCCTAGGGTCGAGCCCCCGTCTAAAGTACTCAATCGATGCTAAGTATAATCCCACGGAATACTTGGAACAATCATAACTTTAATAACTTGTAAGAAACATGGAAACATGACATAAGTAGATCTTGAAACATGCTTTACCTCTAATTGTGAGCCTAGCTTAAAACATGAGAGTAATAATAATAAACATAAGCCCTTGCTTTAACATGAATGGCTCACAAGAGGTAAAAAATATTGAAAATAGTGCTAAACTTCATACCTGCATAATGATAGATAATTTTATGAATTAGAGACATGTTTGAAAGCCCTTAAACATCATGAAGTCACTTGATTTTTAAATCATATAATAGATCATCAATGACTTGAGAATTCTTGACTTGATATTTTATCAAACACATGGTGAGTTGATGGCACTTGTTTAAAATCATGCAATTAAAAAGTGAAATAAGAAGAGAAAACTTAATGGAAATCAACCCACAAACATAGAGTCAAATACTCATGTAGGGTATCTTGAAATCCGTCATCAAAACTCATAATAGATCATAGTTTCATAGATCAAAACATGCATAGTCTCAATAGACAAAGATCAAGCTTAAAATAGATGTTCATGAGTAATCAACAATACTTGTTAAAACCCCCAACATAAATCATGCTCAAATTTCATAAATATGAGATACTCATAAATAATACAACTTGAAAACATGCAATTTTCATAAAAAGGAATATTAGGCTCCATGGGTGAAAGGACCCAATGGATGAAACCCACATACCTCAAACTTGGGTTTTCTTGAGATGAGCTTGAAGAGAACTTAGAGCTTGAAGAGAATCCTTGAGTTCCAAAGTTAATCTTGAAATCCTTGAAATTTGAATGAGACATTTGGTTAAGTCTTGGAGAGGTTTTTGTGAGGGTTTTGAGTAATATACAGTTGAAAAATGACTAAGTATGGGTGTTTTCATGCATAAGTATGTATGGGGCTATGACTCCAATGCCTTTGGCCGAAATAGAAGAACCAAGGAAAAACTTACACTGGTCCGCATCCTTGGCAAGACGGGGACCCATCGTGCAGGCCAGGGCGCGGATGCTCTCTAGAAATCATAAATTAGTGAGAATTATTTTCACTATGGATGCTCTAAAATCCGGGTTATACTCATTTCCTACTCAATGTTGCCCTCTGATTGAGAATATGAAGTCAAATTTTAGATTTCACGCATGAATTTTGAAATATATGGAAATTACGATTATGGGTATTTTCGAAGCACATTTTGGGGCGTTTCAATATCTCCCCCTTGGGTACATTTGTCCCCGAATATCAAAGAAACATTCATGAGATAAGTAGTCATGAAACAACAAATGCATTTAAACATCATTTTCGAAAATCTCAACATGAATGCCAAAAATCACCATGAACTTGTTACCATGAACATGAATGCATGCAAAATGATATAAAGGCTAAAAATTAAGACTTTAATTCATTTAGGAGACTTAAACTAGTACCTTCGGCTTGAGTAGAGTGGAAGAGATATGGATATTGCTTTCTCATGTTCGCCACGGCTTCCCATGTGGCACTTTCAACTTGTTAATTCATCCAAAGGACCTTGACGGAAGCTACATCTTTGTTTCTCAACCTCTTTACTCATCTCTGCAAAATTTTTACCGGTACCTCCTCATAGGTTAAATTATCTTCTATAATACCCATAACATCCAAGGGCACTATAGCACTTGGGTCACCTACACACTTTCTCAACATGGACACATGGAAGACCGGATGAACCATATTCATTTCCATAGGAAACTCCAACTCACATGCAACTTTACCCACTATTCTCAAATCTTTATAAGGACCCACAAACCTTGGGATCAATTTCCCTTCTTGCCAAATCGAACCACACCCTTCATGGGTGAGACTTTCTAGTAAACCTAATCACTAACCTTAAACTCAAGATCTCTTCTCCTCGCATCAGAATAGGACTTTTGTCTACTTTGGGTTGTTTTCAATCACTCCTTTATCAACCTCACCTTCTCCATTGTCTCCATGACCAAATTTGGACCTAGCAAAGACATCTCCCACACTTAAAACCACCCAACCGAGGATCTACAACGTCTACAATACAAGGCCTCAAAGGGAGCCATACCGATGCTTGGGTGGTGGCTATTGTTGTAAGCAAACTCAAAGAATGTAAGATGTTCATCCCAACTACCCTTAAACTCCAAAACACAAGCCTTGAGCATATCCTCAAGAGTTTGGATAGTCCACTTGGCTTGACCATCCATTTGAGGGTAAAAGGCCGTGCTAAGCTTAATCTTCGTACCAAGACATCTCTGGAAAGACCTCCAAAAGTAAGAAGTTAATTGAGCACCACGATCCAAAATGATAGACAAGGGCACCCCATGTAATCTTACCAAATCATGTATATACAACTTGGCATAATCTTTGGCACCATAAGTGGTTTTGACTGGTTGGAAGTGAGCCGACTTTGTCATTCTATCTATAACAACCCAAATAGAGTCAAAATGTTTCCTAGTCTTACGCAACCCAAAGAACAAATCCATGTTGATATCATCCCACTTCCAAGTAGGAATCTCTATATTTTGGGTTAGGCCACTTGACCTTTGATGTTTGACTTTCACTTGTTGGCAATTATGACATCCTTATATGAACTTGGCAATGTCTCTCCTCATACCACCCCACCAATACACCTCCCTCAAGTCTCTATGCATCTTTGTAGAATTGGGGTGAATGGAATAGGATGAATTATGGGCCTCCTTCAAGATCGATTCTTTCAAGTCATCCACATTTGGCATCAAAATCTACCTTGGTACCTAAGGGTACTATCTCACCCTTGGGAGAAAACCTCCACTTTGAAGACCCAAGCCTAGGGGCTAGACGTGACACAGCAAATGGGAACCCAAAGGGACCCCAAACAAGCATCCTAGCATATTATTTAAGCATCCTTGGTCGTGAAAGCAATAAAATAATAACAAGAGAGTAGAAATAAGGATAAAGGGACTAGGAGAAGTCTTTAATAGCATAAATCATAGAAAATTCAAAGCTCAAGCATAATTACATCACTTGTCAAACAACACCTCTAACATAGATTAGGCGGGGGCCAAAATAACTTTCTATGCTCACCCTTTGAGTATCAAAGTTCAACATAAAGATATAACAAAAGTAAGAGTGCAAAGCTAGTGTCCCGAACTTGAGGAGTCACCAATATCTTATCTTCAAGATGACCAACTAGCCACGAGGAGTATGCTCGTGAGGGGCTCCGGTTCCTACATGTAACATCATGTAGGTATAGGGTATGCGTTAGTATATTTGAATGTACTTAGTATGTAGGATGATATGAAACAAGAGATAGGTAACATAGCCAAAATGCATATATATAATCAATGGGCGAGTGTAATAGCAATATGGCATGTATGATCAATTCTTAAAGTAAAACATACTTATATAGAACATATTACATGTGTAGGAAGAAATCATCATCATAGACCAAGCAACTAGTACTTGGAATTTGAGGCATATCACCCCCTTAGAAGGTGATTGAGGTATCTACCACTCAATTGGTAGTACAGATATAGTACCCCCCGACAGGGTCGCCAAGGTATATACCCCTTAACATGGTTGTACGAACATAGCACCCCTCGATAAGGTGGCCAAGGTATATACCCCTCAATATGGTAGTACAGACATAGCAACCCCTGACAAGGCAATTGAGGCATATCACCCCCTCAACAAGGTGTGATCAACTTGCAACACCATAGATACTTTTCATGAAATCATCACATGCAAACATTCCTTTCATCATCATAAAGTCACTTCACTCATAAGCCATACAATAGATCATCAATAACTCAAGAATCCAAAACCTGACATTTTGTCAAACACTTGGTAGGTGTATAATGCTAGTTCCAAATCATGCAATTCAAGAGTGAAATTATTTGAGAAAAGTTAATGTAAATCAACCCACCAACACTTGATAATACCCTCATGCGAGATACATTGAAACCCCTTATCAAATCTCATAATAGATCATAGATTCATAGCTCAAAACATGTTTAAATAGTCAACATTTTTTGAAGCCCCAACATAGTTCTTAATCAAATTTATAATGCGAACTCACCAATATCAAAGTTCAACATAAAGATATAAGAAAATTAAGAGTGCACAACTAGTTTCCTTAAACTTGAGGACTCAACAATAGCATGTCTTCAAGATGACCAACTAGCAACAGGGAGGATAATCGTGAGGGGCTCCAGTTCCTACAAGTAACATCATGTAGGCATAGAGTATGCGTTAGTACATTTGAATATACTAAGTACGTAGGGTGCAATGCAACAAGAGATAGTGATATAAGAAAATGCATATACGTAAGAAATGGGCGAGTATAATAGCAATATGCATGCATGATCAATACGTGAAGTAAAACATGCTTATATAAAATATATTACATGTGTAGGAATAGACCATCATCATATACCAAGCAACTAGTACTTGGAATCAAAGGCATATCACCCCCTTGGAAGGTGATTGAGGTATCTAACCCTCAATTGGTAGTACAGACATAGCAACCCCCTAACAAGGTGGCCAAGGTATATACCCCTCAACGTGGTAGTACGTGCATAGCACCCCCCAAAAAGGTGGCCAAGGTATATACCTATCCATATGGTAGTATGGGCATAGCACCCTCTGACAAGGTAGCCAAGGTATATACCACTCAACATGGTAGTACGGGCAAAGCACCCCCCGATAAGGCGATTGAGGCATATCACCCCCTCAACAGGGTATGGTTAACTTGCAACACCATATATACTTTTAATGAAATAATCATACAACATTCCTTTAATCATCACAAAGTCACTTGACTCATAAGTCATGGAATAGATCATCAATAACTTAAGAATCCATAACCGGACATTTTATCAAACACTTGATGGGTGTGTAATGCTAGTTCAAAACTATGCGTGTTATGCTAGTCCAAAACCATGCATTTCAAGAGTGAAATCATGTGAGAAAACTTAATGTAAATCAACCCACCAACAATATGTTGTACCCTCATACAAGTTCCATTGAAACCTCTCATCAAATCTCATAATAGATCATAGATTCATAGCTCAAAACATGCTTAAATAACCAATATTTTATGAAACCCCAGTGTAGTTCATAATCAAATTCATAATGATAATACCCATAGCAAATCAACTTGAAAATATGCAATTTACTTAGAAAGGAAGGTTAGGCACCATGGGTGACCCAATGGTTGAAACCCACATACCTCAACTTTGGGGATTCCCTGATGAAGATTTGAATGAAACCTTGAAGCTTGAATGAATCTCTTCAGATACGGAATGAGTTTGGGACATTTGATTTTGGGTGAAATATTTGGCTAAGTGTAAGAGAGGATTTTGGGGAATGTCTTGAATGATATGGGATTGAAAAATGACTAAGTATAGGTGGTTTTATGCATAGGGAGGCTTAGGCCCAAGACCCCAAGGCCTTGGACCAAAATGCAAAAAAAACTGGGAATGCATCGTGGAGCCAACTCACACTGTTTCTCGAAATTAAAATTTGGCAAAATTTATTTTTCTCTACGGGTCCTCTAAAATTTGGGTTATACCCATTCCCTACTCAATTTTACCTCTTATCAAGAATATGAAGTCGAATTTTTGATATCACACACATATTTTGGGATATATGCAAATTACGATTATGGGCACTTTTGAGGCACATTTACGGGCACTTTTCAGGATCGTTTCAATATCTCCCCCTTGGGAATATTTGTCCCCAAATGTTAATGAAATGTTTATAGGATGAGTAATAAAGATGATTTCAGCCCACACAAGAATGAAACAATGCACTTAAACATCATTTAAAAAAAATTTCAACATAAGCATCAAAATCACCATGAGCATGTCAATACAAATATGAATGCATGCAATGACATGAGGGCTAAATCTTAAAACTTGAAATCATATAGGGGACTGAAATTAGTACCTTAGGCTTGAGTAGAATGAAAGAGATAAGGGTATCACTTTTGTAGGTCCGCCTTGACTTCCCATGTGTCACTTTCAACTTGTTGATTCCTCCAAAGGACCTTAACGGAAGCTACGTCCTTTTTCCTCAACCTCTTCACTTGTCTATCCAAAATTTTTACCAGAACCTCTTAATAAGTCAAATTGTCTTCAACAACACCCACAACATCTAAAGGCACAATAACATTTGGGTCACCCACACACTTTCTAAACATAGACACATGGAAGATCGAGTGAACCATATTCATATCATTAGGGAAATCCAACTCATAGGCCACCTTACCAATCCTCCTTAACACTCTACATGGACTCATAAATCTCGGACTCAATTTACCCTTTTTACAAAAACGAACCACACCCTTCATGGGTGAGACCTTCAAATAGACCCAATCACCAACTTTGAATTCAAGATCCTTCTCGTCACAACAACATAGGACGTTTGTTGACTTTGGGCTATTTTCAATCTTTCTCTTATCATCCTCACCTTATCTAGGACCTCCATAACCAGATCCGGAACCAACAAAGATATGTCATCCACCTCAAACCATCCAACTAGGACCTACAACGTCTACCATAGAGAGCTTCAAAAGGAGCCATACCAATGCTTGAATGATAGCTATTGTTGTAAGAAAACTCAATGAGTGGAAGGTGTTCATCCCAACTACCCTTAAACTCCAAAACACAAGATCTGAGCATATCCTCAAGAGTTTGGATAGTTCTTTCGGCTTGGCCATCCATTGAGGGTGAAAGGTCGTATTAAGCTTTATCTTGGTACCACAACCTCCTTGGAAGGACCTCCAAAAGTGAGAAGTGAATTGAGCACCACGATCTAAAATGATAGCCAAAGACATCCTATAAAATCTAACCAATTCATGAATATAGAACTTGGCATAATCTTCGGTCCCATAAGTAGTCTTAACCAGTAGGAAAAGATCTGACTTTGTCATTCTATCAACCACAACCCAAATAGAACCAAAATGCTTTCTAGTCTTAGGAAACCCAACCACAAAATCCATGTTGATTTCCTCCCACTTTCATGTAGGAATTGCTACATCTTGGGCTAAGCCACCCTACCTTTGATACTCGACTTTCCCTTATTGGAAATTGTGACATCTGAATACAAACTTAGTAATGTCTCTCTTCATACCACTCCACCAAAACACTTCCCTCAAATCTCTATACATCTTTGTAGAATCGGCGTGAATAGAATAGGAAGAACTATGAGCCTCATCTAAAATCTTCTTTCTCAAGTCACCAACACTATGCACACACGATCTACCTTGGTAACCAAGGGAACCATCTCCACATTGGGAAAAAACTACCACCTTACCGTCTCTCACCAAGGCCTTCAACTTTAACAAGGCAGGGTCAAGATGTTGCTTTGCCTTTATCTCCTCAACTAATGAATATTTAGAGACATCAATAACCATAATACCACCAGTATAAACCTCTTCCAACTTAACCACCAATCTAGCAAACCGATGAACCTCTCTAGCCACCTCCTTGCCACCACCATCAACATGAACTAGGCTACTTGTAGACATCCTACTTAGAGCATCAACCACAAATTAGTTTTGCCAGGGAGATAATTCACACTCATATCAAATCTTTGAGGAGCTCTAACCACCTTCGTTGTCTCAAGTTGAGATCTTTTTTGCTGAACACATATTAGAAACAGTTATGATCGGTAAACACATCAATGTGGACCTCGTTGTCACGCCCCTAAGTCCCGTAGGGCGGACCGACACCCGTTGCCGATAAGGCCCGGGAGAACCAACCTGTTACTATATCCTTACTGCACGTTTCTACCTTTAGAATGCCT
>JAABOM020061702.1:0-10808 GCA_011800125.2 Solanum clarkiae
AATACATATAAAAATTTGGTTACGTCTTGTGGATTCTGATGATATAACTGGGTTTAAAGTATCATGTGGATGATTAGGTTGGCTTCAAGATGATAGCGATGGTATGCAGCGTAATGATAATAAAAGTTAGTGATGGATTATGATCAAGATGCAATCATATCATAAGGATTTTTCAGAATTCGGTATGATAATAATGACCTGAGAATCTTTCAAATTATGAATTAATACCATTTCATGAATAATATAGTTGTATAAAAAGATATTTCTTCCAAGAGAGTGAAGAATTGAATTTAGAGACGTGTGGTTTCTTTTGTATTATAGTGACAGTGTTACGTATATTAATTTAGGTTAAGAATTGTTAGATAATATTTGAGAAAAATAAATCATCCAATGTTCACTTCAATATGATGATAAGCACTTTTGTGATTTTCGAATATGGTAACTAGTACATTGAAATTTGTTTTATAAAGGATATGACAAGGTTGATAAAGAGGTAATCCATAAGTTAAGATAGATGAATTCATAAAGATCTCAAGTTATGAGTTAATACCAATAGATCAAGGAATTGGGGTACAAGTTAAAATAAAAATTCAAGTTTGTCGTTGTTAGTGTACATTTATTTTATAGTATATTTGTCAAGATATGAATTGATCAGATAAGAAATAATAGATAATAATGAATATTCAACATTTGGAAGAATTTACATATGGGTTGTGCCATAAATTTAGTTATTTTATTGTTGAAGGACCTAAAGAAGTGCTCCACTTGAAGTTTTGACTTAGAACATAATATAAAGTGTCACGCATTGTCGGTCAAAGAATAAAGTGGATAAGTTGAAAGAACAATAGTCTAATATATTGGAGTGTTAGTGAAGGAACGAGAATTTGATATATTGAATAATTCAAGACATCTGAAATTGTGTCATAGAAAGAATCTAAGAAAGGTAAAGGAATAAGACCTCATGCATAGACCCATGATTTGGAATTAAAGGTTTTACTAATTTTTGTCTTTAAGCTCATATATGACCTTGCAATGTGTACTTTCTCAACATAGGTTTATAAGAATTATATTAGTAACTCTTATGAAGATTAAGTTTTGGTTTGAGTGACAAATGATGGTGTTTGAAATATGTTATATTTTTTTATATTGATCTAGATTGTTCAAATATGATAAAGGACTTATTGGGGCACTGTGATATAGACTTATAGCTCTACATGAATATTGAGGATTTTGAAGGGGGTTAAAAATACTTTGTTATTAGGACTACATAGATTATTGTGATACGTTACATACTTTATGATGACGAGAAATTATGTGCTTATGGTATGCAGAATTATTAAGGTGATTGAATCTCTCTAAGTTTTTGCACGAGGAATATGATAGTTTGAATGGTAGTTGAAAGTGGTATGTGAAAGATCGCATGAAATGGACTTTAGGTATAATTAAATAAATTTACCTCAATGAGAAAAGTACTATCAAATTTGAAATCAATCCTATCAGCTTTGGGTATGACTCATATCTATATGAAATGCTTAAATGAAAGGAGAGGAAACCATAGTTCGAAATATTTGAAGGTAATAATATGTTGCTAAGAAAACATTTGATACTAGTAAAGAGAATGATAAATAACGAGTATGACTATGATGTTCCTTTAGTATTAAGAGCATGTTTTTGACATAGTACCATGAGGAGTATATTTAATTTGATGAATTAAGATGTGTACGATTATATTGGGGACCAGACAGGTTGATTGTGAGTAGCTAAAAAAATTAATCAAAAAAATAAAAAAAATGATGGGGTCAGATGAATGAAAATGTTTGACTCTTGTATTATTCAATTTTGATTCTGTGCATTCTTATGTAACTACCAATTTATCAAGGGCATGTTATAGAGTAGTACTACTAGTCTATTTTCACTAGTGTCTTCACTTTTGTAGACAGATCCTTAGTGGTGGATCGGGTGAACCGATCCTACAATTTTGTCTTTGAAGATAGCATGCTTGTGTAGACTTGATTATTTCAATCATGATAGATTTAGTATTGTTTTGGGATAGTTGAAGTAAATAAATGGTTCTATACACAACTTTGCTTATGTGAATTTATAAGAGCTACCATAAATACTTATAGTTGTCCAGTAGTCTTAAGATTCATCTCGTCGTCGAGGTTATATTCTGGCTATGTATGATTGAATATGAGGACTGTTGGACCTAGCTCTATCTCTCTTAAGGGTTGTTTATAGTCACTGCTATTGATCTAGTATTTTTTAATAGTGTTGTTAGAGGTGCTATTTGTTTGAATGCATTATTCGCGAAGTGGTTACTTGATCCTTTCCTTCTTTGGGTCAGAAAAAATTTTGATTTTTCCATGATGAGTATCCAATGTTTAAAGATCACATTTTATAACTTAAGATCGTGGAAAGAGTTGATTATGAGAATGAAATCTCGACAAGATCCAGAGTGGTTAGTACATTAGGAGTGTGGGATGATTTGCTTAGGTTCGCTTTTGATTATGGCGGTATTGATTTAAAATTTTACTATGGTTATATGAGAAATGATTTGTCCTAATTATCGAGTTATAGAATAGTGGATTATTATTTAAATCGGGTTCATAGGTTAGCCTGTGGCTTGAAAATCTCTAGTTATTTGTAAATCTATCAAGGTTTGATTCGAAAGTTCAGTTCTTAATAGAAGATTTCGGTGGAATGTTCTTAAGGAGTTACTTGGAGAGATGAATAGTAACTTTGGAAGATCAAAACTTAGGATTTTAGTGTCTATTATCCTTCCTTCTCTTTTAATTTATGTTCGAGGACGAACATGACTTTTAGTGGTGGATAATGTAATGGTTCAATCATTATCTTTTGATTATTATTATTATTATTGATTATGCAACCTTAGTGCAATTCCCACTTTGAAAGTGGAGTCGACAATTGGCCAGCAAAACAAATTGTTTTGTGAATTGGCCACAAACTTTTCTTAGTATCCCAATAAGATTAATATTCTATCATTTCTTTAGAAGCTTTATGCTTCTATTTAAAGGGAGCAATCTTCTCAGCAAATTCCAAGAGACACGGATAGAGAGCAAAGCAATCAAGCATCTAAGGAAACAATAGAGTGATTGTTTTGAGAGTTTTATTAAGTTAAGGGGAGGGGGTTTATTGCGTGAAGCTTCGACAATTTTATTATAAGTTGCTCCAATCTTTTATAGTAAGATATTTTATAAATGAGTTATTTTCGTGTACTTTTAAGCACTTCATTATGAAAATACTATTATGATAAAATTATCTTGATGGATTAAAGTTAAGTTGAGGTGTAATAATTTATGTGACTAGATTGTGGTGCTACGGATTCCACTCAAAAAGGGAAGGCCAAAGTGTTAAGTTGACCGTGACTCAACTAAGGCAAGTGGATTTCTTAATCTTTGTTAAGTATATAGAATCTTGTGCTTCTTGTGTGAGATGTTGAGAATCATTTATGTAGGCCGTGATTGAAATATTTTGAATTGGGTAGATATCCTATATTGATAGTTGACTTGTGAATTAATGATGGAGGTCTATTATATGTAAAATAGTGATTATTTGTTATTGATTGTTGTGATTTGGTTGACTAATATATTGTTGTGATTGGTCTGCAACCCCAAATTATGAAACCCATTGATAATCTTGAACTTGAACTCTCAAAGTGATGCCTTGAATAAAGAAGGCTTGATGAAACATTGATAATGAAGTGAGAAGTAATAATAACAAAAATAAATTATACAAATTTTGGATTGGGTCACGTTCCGACACAGATATTGGATCGGATGTCATGTTCCGACACAGATATCAGATCGGGTGTCACGTTCCGACACAAATATCGGATCAGGTGTCACGCTCCGACACAAATATTGGATCGGGTATCGCGTTCCGATACAAATATTGGATCGGGTGTCACGCTCCGACATAAATATTGGATCGGGTGTCACATTCCGACACAAATATTGGATCGGGTGTCACATTCCGACAGAAATATTGGATCGGGTGTCACGTTTTGACACAAATATTGGATCGGGTGTCTCGTTCCGACACAAATAATAATAAAGGAGAACATATTAAAACAACTTAATATACTCAATGTCAAATAACCTGTCTCCCAAAAGAAGTGTGAATTGGAGGCCTGAGTCCTCATATGTGTTATTGATATTGTTGATTGGTTATGTACATGTTCTTGCTGTTTCTACCTATTAAGTGTTATGGATTATCCTTTGCTAAGTATTTTATACAGGATATGATGGTGGGATTTGGTTGGAGTGTTAGGGGTACGGGTATTCTATTTACTTAACTTTGTGTTATTAGTTCGCTTGCTGGGTACCGCATGGTATTTTGGTACTCACCCCTTGCTTATACACTCGCGTAGGTGGTAAAACCAGACTGTGAATAAAAATCCCTTAAAGCTTCAAGGATTCTCAGGAGACGTAGAGAGGTAGCTGTTGTCATCTGGCTGACTCTCTTGTTCCTATTTCTTCTGTACTAGTTCTGTTTGAGAAGAAGGACAGTTTGGACTTATATTTCTTGGTTTTTCTGTATTAGTGGCTTGTATGCATGGCAACCAATCCTTAGGTGGGATTTAAGTTTATAAAAATCCTCAGTTTTAATTATTTATTTTAGTTAAAATACTTTCACGCATTATATTTATTATCCCTTTTGAGTTATGGTTGACTTGTTCTGGTGGGATTGAACAAGTGCCATCATGTCCAATTTTCGGGTCGTGACAGTCATATACTCGTTCTTTCCATGGAAACACTTCACTAATGTAACGAGAGATAAAGTGTGCCTCACTTACGCAATCATGAGGGTCATGCAGCTGAAATATGGAGCGATATTTCAGCTAGCGATTGAGGAAGGTTGAGACCCACAAGGGTCGCAGGTATGCTTATAGGGGCCTGATAACTATTGTGTGTCACGCTGCAGGTTTCCCTGAGGAGGAGGCTGATTACTACCTGGACATCCAGGCTCCCCCTATGTGGCCACTAATTTTTAAGGGGCCTGACATGACCTTGGGCCCAGTCTTGACTAGACAGAGAGGTCCTACTGAGACGAGTTGATTGCAGGCTGCATGTATGGCCTAGAGATACTTCGCCACTGTACCAGCAGTCGCCCCTCCACGAGGGAAGAGTTACAGGAGGTTGAGGTGAAATATCCTCTCAACGGTTATGCCAAAGCTGTGCTTTACACTGGACCCCAGTTAATTGAGCCAGTGGAGGATGACATTCCTATGAAGCCAAGGGAGGAGCATGAGGACGAGGACGATGAGGAGGCAGAGGAAGATGACATAGATGACGAGCCTCCAGTGTGTGTAAGGGGTGAGCCCATCTTGCCAAGCCCTAGTGATGTTTGAGCACCACAATTCCTTCCTCGCAGGTTATGTATGGTTAGCACTGAGGGCAGTGCTAAATTTAAGTGTGGGGTGGGGATTTTGTTATTCTTTTGATATTGCTTCTATTATTGGCATGTATTAAGACCACGGTTATTTCTACTTTATGTGTAATTTGGACATCTTTACTTTTAATTTGGGTCTGTCATTATTAGTAAATTTGAACTATGTTGTGCATGAATGCTTGATTTTGATGATATGATATAGATGCGCAGACTTGAGTAGTGTGTTGAAATCATCATGGTAGTTTTTGCATGTTGCGATTAGCTGTGTTAGTCATAGTTGAGTGATGAGGGCCCTATGATGGATGGATGACGACTATCTTAAGGGCATTCTTCAAATCGAGTTCATGTAAAGTTTGGTAGTGTGCAAAATGAGCTTTTAAACATAGTTGAAGGAAGTTGCTTAACCTTGTAAGTCACTAGTGTATGCATGCTTAATTCAATGAATTCATGCAAATACCATAATGGGAACTCTAGTATGAACCTTGTGATGAAGATGTGCCAAGAGTGAGCAAGCTAATTGTGAGTCTCTGTTGTGATGGATTCGAGAACTTGCACGATATGTAGAGTAGACTTGGTAGGAATCAGAACTAGAATAGAGGATCTAGGCATTTCTTTGATAGATGAAAGTAACCCTAGTCAGCCCGTGTCGAGCCTTAGCCTATTCTTTGACTAACCACAATTCAATTCAATCTCTTGTCTTGATAAAGTATTCGTTTTTAATCCTATATCCCTAGCGCTTAAGAGAAGAGGGAACTTGAGTGGACACCCGAGAGTTGAAAAATAGTAGAATGTCGAAACAAAAGTGAGAAAAATGTAAATTGGTTATAAAATGTGACAAAAACAGTGTTGGTCCACTTTGCCTCCGCGCAGTGTAAATACGGATGCACACTGTTTTGGCCAAAGAAATTAAAAAGGGAAGCCAACTAACCAATGTTGATCTGTGATGCCTCCATGTCACGGATCCATCACGGAGGCACACTGGTTTGGGAAAAAAAAGAAAAATCTTCTTTTTGTTGCGTTTTTCTTTTTCCTCTTATTTAGTAATTGGTTGTTTAGGTTGTCGACGCCTTTGTGATGGGTTGATTTTGTGGTCCGATGGAAATAAATTGGAGTGTTGAGAGAATAAATTCACAAAGGCTAAAGGAGGTTGTGAATCAAGGAAGCATGAGAAGGCGTGAAGTGTGTGCTATGAGCACAGGGGAATTGAACCATGTCAGCCATATCCATAAACGTATCCCACCAACCTACAGCCTATATTAGAGCCAAACAAACACCTATGTGATCCTCTAAGGGAAATTCCAACTAGGTCTATGTTTACATTAAGGGCAAGCTTATGGAATCTAGGAGCAATTTGAGACATCTTTTCGGAGAATGAGAGTTATTTGTGTACCCATTCTCAATCTTCTGAGTGGAGTCGTAGTGGTGTGCATAGGTAATTCTTCTTTGTGAGGGCACATGATAATTCAAGGTTAGTAACTAGACGAACTGTTAAATATTCTACATGAGTCCGCAGGTATACATGAGTGCAAAGAGCAAGTAGTTTTTGCCCAGGGCAACGAAAGTTGCTCACCAAGTTTCATAAAATGTGGCTGCATGATGTTTGTTGTACATATTACTGTAGGGAATCTCATGCATTTGTAGTAGTTTGCCCGAGGGCGGAGAAAACTCTAAATGTGGGATGGTGATCTTAGTCGTATTTACGCCTAATTGGCCAATAATGCCCATAAATAGAGTTAATTTGGAGGATAAATTGATAGAGTTTAGGTGTCTGAGTGTCGTTTTCCCTTATTTTGCTAATGTAGGGTCAGGTGCTCCTGTTGGTTGTGTTTTTGCAGATTTTGCTTTTATTGGAAAGTTTAAAGTTAAATTCGGAGTTTAGGAAAGAACACAGCCTGGATCTCGGAGGATAGGAGTCAATAGAAATAGCCAAAAGACCAATAATCCACGTGGCAAACCTGGGAACAAAGTTATGGAAGCTGAAAAATGGGAAAAAGGCACGAAGCCCAAAAATGTGCAGGGTCCGCGTCGCGGACCTATGCAAAAGTGGTGCAGGATTGTCCAGTCAGCAATTTAAGTAAAAAAGTCAAAATACAAGGGGTCCGCATCGCGGACCTAAGGACCCGATGTGGAAAAGTCGAATTATGGGATTTTTAATATTACTCAATCTTAGACTTTAGTTTTTACATTTTGTTTTACGCAAGAAATGTAGTAGGAGGCAGCGAAAAACACTTTTCCATCGTATTTTGGTTAGTTTAATCTTTAGACTTTGGTTTTTGATGTTTTCCACTTCATTCATGATGTATTCCACGTTCATGAGTGGCTAAGTCTCCATATTCTGGGGCTGTAGCCATAGACTATGTGTAGTTCTTGACTTTTGATATCTATGAATAGTTACTTTCGATTATTCCTACGTTATTTTTATCTATACTTCAGAGGTTGGCCAACTAGGAGTAAATTCGTTGTTCACTCTGGATTCGAGAGATGTTGGAGTGGATAGAACACAATAGTATAGGGAGCTTGTTCAATACTAGGAAGCTAGGTTGATTCGTGTAAGGGAGACCTGTGACAACTACCCTTACACCTTGCTTGGTTCATATACGGGAAGATAGCTCTAATGTACTTTTATTGATCTGTCTATCCCCGCTTAATGATGTAATTAGGCAGTCAATAATGGTAAGCTGGTAGAGGCATGTAATCTTGTTTAGGTAATTTTAACCGAGTGAATCAATAATCAGGAAACCAGACATAAGTTGACATTGTTGAGACTAGATAGAGTCGTGACTATTACAACCCTGGAATTGTCCATCCATCTGATTAATTTACTAGCAATTTGTTCTTTCTAATTTATTTTACTCAATCCCAAAATTCTTCTTACTTTAAGCACCATAAACGTGATAACCGAGAGTCATTACTAATTTCCATCAAATCCTTTGGGTTCGACAACCTGACTCTTTAATTAGGGCCACTATATTACTTATGAAGTCACATACACTTGCGTGTACTAGGAAACAACAGTCATGCTACCATTCATGAACATGCAACCACATGTCCTTTTTCAAACAATTATTTCGATATGCTTCCAACAACATACGACTACTTGATTTCAAGCACGACATATACACATGATACGACCAATTTTCTTAATCACATTAAACACACATTCTGGTATTACATAGTTTAAAGCACAGGTGACTACACAACTAATGTTAAGCATCTATTATTTTGCATATAAGAGAAACACCTATTTTGAGCACACGAACTTCGAAATACCGTACCCAACAACAACCTAACCTGATGATACCAATTTTGATGATATATGAAAGTTAGAGGTAAGAGCATACTAAATTTGGATCACAAAGTTGAGAAATTAAAGGAGGAGACCGAGATTGGTGGAACCTTAGGTGGCCGGAGTGCCGCCAAAAAGTTACCAGAAAAGATGGAGGTTGGCCGGACAGTGGTCAAAGTTGCGAGGTAGGATAAAGGCTTAGGGCATTTCTGGGAATTAAGGCAAGAACAATGGGTAATTATTGACCGGGTCGGGTAATAATAAGGCTCAGGCCCTACAAAACTTCGACTATGGGTTATAGAAAGTTTTGCAGTCCGTAGAACATGGTTTCATAGTGGGCCAAAATCCTAATTTGGGAAATTGGCTTCACAAACCCGTCTACGGACTGTACATGCAAATATAGCTCATAGATTGAGTTGTAGAAGCCCCCAACACTTCGATAGTTTTAGAAATCTTACCTAGGATCCACGATCCCCATTCACGACCTATAGGTTTATCTATGGGTCATAAATTTGGCTCATTGACTAGAGTGCACAGTAATTTTACTCATTAGAAGTGTTCTACGAATCAGTGTACGGATTGTGGTGTGAGCCACGGCTCATAGATCCAATCGTAGAAACACTTTTTTGTTGCTTTTTTAGCCTAAGATGGTTGACTTGGCCTTGTACCTGTATATCCTTCATAAAACACATTGTTACCCTATATGCCACCAGTCCAGAATTCAAAATTACAACCAAAATGCTAAAACTAAACTACCTACAAGTCAAAAAATCTAAAAGTGAAACACAAGTACTACTATTACTTTAAATATCTTAGGTTTCCTCCCAAGTAGTGCCTGATTTATTGTCGCGGAATGAATTGGACAACTTTGGTTACTCAGACTTCACCAAGTGTCCAAACTTCCATCTTCAAGTCATCAGGCCTCTTTATCGACTAATAGATGTTGAAGATGACTTCTTCATCATTCACTCGAAACTTGAGTGGCCTGATTTCATATCCACTAATGCTCACCCAGTGGATAAGAAGGGCCTTCCCAAGATGATTGGGACTTTGAAGTCAACTTCGCAATCAAAGATCACAAAGTCTGTGGGGAATATGAATTTTTCCACTTTGACAAGGATGTGTATAATATCCCTCCAGGCTTGTTCACTGTTTTGTCATCCATTAACAATTGCATGTTTGTTAGAGTAGGGACTCCCAAGTCTAGTTTCTTGAACACCGCAAGAGGTATTAGATTGATGTTGGATCCTAGATCACATAATGCCCTTGCGAACTTGACATCTCCAATGGTGGAGGATATGGTGAATGCTCTGGGATCTTCTTGCTTCTGCACTAAGGACCTTGTTACTATTGCACTGCAATGTTGAAGCTCGAGAGAGAGCTCTTGACTCACAGTCCACTTTTTGGTGATCAAGTCCTTCATATTTGCATACCCAGGCATCTTCTCCAATGCCTCAATGAAAGGGATGTTGATGGATAGTTGCTTCAGCATGGAGATGAAGTGCTAAAATTTACCTTCCTCCTCCTTTTATTGAGTCTCTGAGAGAAAGGAGGGGGAGGTCTAGGAATGGGTTTCAACTTCTGTGGCGTCATTTCTGTATCACTTACCCTATCTTAGCACGAGCATCTCCAGTCTCTTCATCCTTGCTCTCAACCATCTCCTCATGAACGTCATCATTATCAACTGGAATTGAAGGTCAATGGTCTGCTTGCCGGCACGGGTCATCACTGCCATACATTTCTCCTCATTCTTTGGCTTCCGAACTATTTTCTGAGGCAGTGTACCTTCTTGACATTGGATTAATTAAGTCGATATCTGACCAAACTCTTGCTTCAACTGCTTAATAGCTACAGAACGAGACTTGATTTTCTGACTAATGCTGGAGGTGTCAGCTTTCATCCCCTTCAAACTCTCATCCTGAGTGTCAGCCCTCTTCAATAGTTGGTCAAGCATCTCCTCAATTTGAGAGCTACTAGCACCAGAGTCTCGATTATGTAGTGGTATATATAGAACATTTCTATCACGACCCAATCCAGGGACCGTGATTAGTGCCGATTGGGCACCCAGACAACACTAAATCGGATTTCCAACTATAATAGCTAAGGAATC
>JAABOM020061703.1:0-10807 GCA_011800125.2 Solanum clarkiae
CCTGTAAATTACGTGTGGGTCTCATGAACATCCATAAGGCCTATAACTTTGAGATAAATTAAATAATTATTTTCCCGAACTATTTTGCAAGTTAGCTGAGTAACCTACACTTGAGAATACTTGAGAAGATATTAGATTTCAGTCAAGTTAAAGAATTCAGTTGAGAAAGTTAAGTACTAAGTTGGGCTAAGTCCCCGAGAAATAAGATTTTAAGAATTTCAAGTCTTTAAGTATGAGCTATATAAAAGTGTTTTGGGAGTAATATTAAGTACCGGTATGAGTGAGAGTAGAATTAATTACTTGAACTTATAAACTATGTAGCCAACAGAGGATAGGATTGTACCAAGGTACATTCCTCATTAGCCACGGAGATGACCCAGTTTTGGGACGGATCCACTCCCCTAGTTCTTCGTCCCCTACTCCAAAAAGTATGGGATGGCTCTGGCAGCATGGGCAAGATGTTGTATCACCATGAAGCTCATAGTGGTGGTTGTCAGTTAGAGAAACTCCCCAATCTAAGAAGATATATTTTACATACAATTTTCAGCATGTTAATTTCAGCATTTCAAAGTATTTATTATTATGTTACGTATTCTGAGTTACGTTTATGTATTTTGAGAAATAATTATATTACCTTGAGTTACTGTTTTAGCCATCTTACATATCGTACATTATACTTACTGACCTCCTTAGGACCTGCATCGTTTTATGATGCAGACGTAGGTGACAGTGTTCCTCAACAGCCACTTCGTTGAGAACTAGACAACTTCTAGTTATCGTTGAGGCCTCTTCTCAATCAAAAGCTCTTGGGTTTACTTATGTTTTCTTTCATTATTCATTTCAGTTCTAGCTATGTGGGGCTTGTACCAGTAGTCCTTTCAGAAAACTTTAGTAGAGTTCCATAGACTATGTGTTAAGTATGTTAGTTAACGTGTACTTCAGTACGGATGGAGAACCTTTATATTTTGGGTTATGCAGGCAGTTATTGCTTTTACCTTATTACTTTTATAGCCTATCCACATTCATTTAAGTCTTCCGCTGAATATGAAGTCAGGCCAAGTGACCAGCAATGGTTCTGAGTGCCAGTTACATCTAGGGTATAGGCTTGGGCATGACAAACTTGGTATCAAAGAACAGAGTTCAAGAGTCCTAGAGAGTCTATGGAACCATTTCTAGTAGAGTCCATATTATGGGTGTGAAGCATGCCATATTTATAATGGGGAGGCTACGGGACAATAGGAAGTGTCATCATTAATTGTTATTCCTTGTCTCATGCTTCAGAGCGTATCTCTATAAAGTCCCTTCTAACTCGTGCGTTCACGCCGTGTTTTTCAGATCATGCCCCCTCGCAAAGCTAATGTACCAGTAAAGGGTGGAGGGTGCCCAACCAAGGGTAACGGAAACTAGCCTGGCCGAATTTCTGAGGAACCTAGAGGTCCAGCTATGCCTATGGAGTAGCCACAACAAGCAGATATTTCTAATGTTGAGTTACGCTATCCCATCCAGACTTTGGCTCAGGCGGTCACTACATAAGGAGAACTCTAGGGAGATGGCAGAAATGATGGGTCGGATACCGCAAGAGTTAGGAAGTTTCTGAGGTGACCCACCAGAATTCACGGGGTCCAATGTGAAGTAAGATCCTGAGAACTTCTTTGAAGAGCTCCAGAAGGTGTTCCAGGTTCTGCGTATATGTGATGCTTAGCGGGTTGAGTTAGCTGCCTACTAGCTAGCTAGACTTTGGTTTTACCAGTGGAAAGGGAGCAGGGGATATGGGGCGCTAGCTATTAGTTGGGCGGTGTTTGAGGAGGCCTTTTTGGGACAATACTTTCCCAGAGAGATGAGGCAGCCTAAGGTGAGGATTTCTGAATCTAAAGCAGGATAATATGAGTGTACGAGGGTATAGTATCAAGTTTACTCAGCAGTCCCATTATTCTCAAGCTATGGTGACTGATATGCATACCAGGATGGATCTTTTTGTGTCAGGGCTCTCTCAAATGACTAAAAGATAGGGCAGGGATGCGATACTGATTGGAGATATAGATATAAACTGCTTGATGACATATGTGCAATAGGTAGAGGAGGAGAAGATCCAGGATAGGTAAGAGTTTAGAGTAAAAGGGCCAAGACATCAGGCCAGCGGACAAGTAAGAGAGGGGCTGGAAGTGGAAATCACTCATCTTTTCAGCCTAAGACAGCCAGACCAGCACCTTCATCCGCGAGTGCACCTACACCGAGAGTCAGAAATGAGCAGGGATCACAATACTATAGGTTCTAGAGCAGCCAGTCATAGGGTACCATAGGTCAAGGATCAAACCGTTATCCTACTTGTGGTAAGTGTGGTAGGTCTCATCCCCAAGAGTGCCTTATGGGCACAAATGGTTGTTTCAAATGTGGTCAGGTGGGACACTTCTTGAAGGATTGCCCAATGGGGCAGTAGAATATGAGAGATAATAGATGACAGATAGTTTCTTCAGCACCATAGGGTAAGCCACCTCACAGGGGCACTACGACAGGAAAAAGAGGGGGCATAAATCGCTTTTATGCCATGGGCACAAGACAGAAGAAGGAGAACTCACCAAATGTGGTTACGGGTATGCTCGAAATCTTTACTTATGGTGTCTATGCATTATTAGACCCAGGAGCCACATTGTCATTTGTAACCCCATATGTAGCCGTGAAATTTAGGGTCCATCCAGAATGCCTTATTGAGCCTTTCAATGTCTCTACTCCTATGGGAGAGTCTATTTTAGCCCAAAAAATCTATAGGGGTTGTCCAATCTCCATTTATCATAAGACTATTGCAGCTGATTTGATGGAGTTAGACATGGTAGATTTTGATGTCATCCTAGGTATGGATTAGCTTCATGCTGGGTATGCCTCCATAGATTGCAAAACCAGGGTAGTCAAATTTTAATTTCCTAACGAACCAATCAAGAATGAAGGGGTAGCTCAGTTTGTCCTAAGAGTCAGTTTGTCTCATATCTCAAGGACAGAAAGTTAATTTCTAAAGGGTATATATACCACCTAGTCAGAGTTCAGGATTCTCGTGCCGAGGCACCATCTCTTCAGTTTGTCCTGGTTGTGAATGAGTTCCCAGAATTCTTTCCTAAGGATCTTCCCAGAGTCCCTCCAAATAAGGAGATAGACTTTGGGATAGATACTCTTCCAAATACTCATCCATATCCATTTCTCCATATCGTATAGCTCCTTCGGAGCTAAAAGAGTTAAAGTTGCAGCTGAAAGATCTCTTAGATAAGGGTTTCATTAGACCAAATGTCTCACCATGGGGTTCTCCAGTCCTTTTTGTGCATAAAAATGACGGTTCTCTTCGGATGTGCATAGATTACCATCATGAAACGACCCCAAAAAGTGCCCGAAAATGTGCCTCAAAAGTGCCCAGAATCATAATTTCCATATATGTAAATAATCTGAAATGATAGAACCACACGGGGACTCATCACATCCTGTGGTTGAAGAAGGTCCCAAGGGTTTGTTTGTTATTTTGAAAATAAGACTTCATATTCTTGTTTAGGGGTCAAATTGAGTGGGAAATGGGTCTAGCCTGAATTTTAGAGCAGCTGTATCAAAAATCGAAAATCACAAAAATGCAATTTTGGAGGGTCAACATTGAAGGATCATATCTCTTCACACAAAGAACTAAGTGGCCCACAAGCTATCAAATTAAATCTCTTTGAATTAGCTTTCCAATTCACTTGGTTTCACCTCATTTTGAGTTCGGATGAAGGAGTTATGCCCATATTCATGGAACTTGTTCGTCCAGAAAATGCAATTCCAGTGAGCAGTCTATTTTGGTCCTATTTTCTCTTGACTTCGGTCTGATATATTTAATCTTGGGCATAAGGGTTCTCACACTTGGAAATACATATACTTAGCTTTATTTCACCCTCATATCATCCTAAACACTCACCGAAACACTTAGCCAAATATTTAATCCTAAATTCAAGTCCCAAACTAAAGACCAATCTTAAGGATTTCTTTAAATATCTCACTGAAGTTTCAAGTCTCCATCTCCAATCTTCTTCAAGGGTTCTCCAAAGTCAAGGCATGTGGTGTTGAACCATTAGGTCCATCCACTCATGATGCCCAAACCCTCTTTTACTTAATAATGCATGATTTAAAGTTGATTTTACATGTGGGTCTTGTATATTGAGAAATTTACTGCATAGTTATTTTAGTTCAAGAAGGTATGGTTGTTTTAATATGTTTTGAGCTTTAAATCTTGGATCTAATGTTAGATTTATGTTGGTTTTTGATGTGAATGTCTTCAGGGTGTTGCAAGGTGTTGATTGATGGTTTTACAATAGATTTTCTGGCATGATTTTATCTCTAAGTTGCATGGTCTTTTACCCCCATTACACACCCCAAGGTGTTTGATAAAATGTCTAGTTATGGTTTCTTGAGGAAATGAAGGCCCAAAGCATGAGATATGATATGAATAATATTATGATGATGAAAAGAGCTTATGTATATGATATAATTGACTATATGATGATGAAATGAATTTATGCATATGATGAACTCTATATAAAGTGATACATTAGACCATGCCCGATCTGGGGAGATAAGAGCTCAGGTAAACGAGGGAAGGGTTCTTACTTCTCCACCTAGTGATGGGTGGCATCATCACTAACCAAGATAGGGGTTTATACTCATCAAACAAGATGGGGGTTCATACTCATCCACCTAGGTGATGGGGCGGCATTATCACCAACTGGGATGAGGGTTCGTACTCATCCACCTAAGTGATGGGGCGGCAGCATCAGTAACCCCAAGGGGTTTATACCTTGGAAATCTAGCTTGGTATCTTCTATATATATTATATTCTATATGAGCATGAATTACTTAAGCATGTTTTATGTATGCATTGATCATACATGTCATATTGTTATATTATGTATATTGCCTATCGTTATGCATTTTGGATTATGATGCTTATCTCTTATTGCATTGCATCCCACATACTTAGTATATTCAAATGTACTAACACATACTCTTGCCTACACAATATCACCATGTAGGGACCAGACTCCCATTGATTCTTCTTGTGGCTAGATGGATTATTCAAGTTAGCCTTTGGTGAGTCCTCCATTCCAGGGATAAGGAATATTCTCTCATATTATGTATTAAGATTCTCTTTACTTTATCGTATACTTATGACTATGAGGGTGAGTCCAATTGTATGTCCTGGCCCCCACCATTATATATCTATGAAGTAGAGATGTTGTTGGACAAAGCTACGTATTTATGCTATGAGGTGATTCTATCATCTCTTGACTCTATGTTACGACAAGCTCTCCCTTAGTCCCTTTAGCCCATAATTCCATTCTTCAAATTCCATTTAATTTTTTCCATAATGAAGGATGTGTAATGATATGTTATGAGGCTTGTTTGGGGTTCCTTCGGGTTCCCCATTCGCCGGTCACGTCTAGGCCCTAGGCTTGTGTCGTGACACGTCAGTTAAACAAGGTCACCATTAAGAACAAGTATCCTCTTCCCAGAATTGATGACATATTCGATCAACTTCAGGGTGCTACCTATTTTTCCAAAATAGATCTTAGATCTAGGTATCATCACTTTAAAGTTAAAGAGAGAGACATCCCTAAGATAGCTTTCAGAACCTACTATGGTCATTGTGAGTTTTTGGTCATGTCCTTCGGGCTGACGAATGCACCAGCAGCTTTCATAGATCTTATGAACAGGGTGTTGAGGCAGTACCTAGGTATGTGTGTTATTATGTTCATAGATGATATCCTGATCTACTCTCGTAGCAAGGAGGAACATGTATACAAGCTTGAAATTATCCTTCAGGCCCTTAAAGATCAGCAGCTATACGCTAAAATTTCCAAGTGTAAGTTCTAGTTAGCATATGTGGCATTTTTAGGGCATACTGGGTCTGGTGAAGGTATCCAAGTTGATTCCCAAAATATTAAAGCTGTAAAGAATTGGCCAAGGCCCACCACTCCCACAGAGATAAGGAGTTTCTTAGGCTTGGTAGGTTACTACAGATGGTTTGTAGAAGGGTTTTCTTCTATCTCATCTCCCTTGACTACGCTAACTCAGAAGGAGGCTAAGTTCGAATGGTCAGAAGCTTGTGAGAAGAGTGTTAAAGAGATAAAGACCAAGCTGACCACAACCCCAATCTTATCCCTACCTGATGGAGTGGATGACTTCGTGGTATATTTTGATGCTTCCAGAGTTGGCTTGGGTTGTATATCAATGCAGAGAGGCAAGGTGATAGCATATGCCTCTAGACAGCTTAAGATATATGAAAAGAATTACCCGACTCATGATCTTGAGCTTGCTGTGGTGGTGTTCGCTCTAAAGATCTGGAGACACTATCTATATGGTGGGCATGTGGATGTATTCATGAACCACAAGCGGCTGCAATATGTATTTGGCCAGAAGGAGCTGAATTTGAGATAGAGGAGATAGTTGGAGCTGCTGAAAGACTATGATATGAGTATCCTCTATCATCTAGGTAAATATAATGTAGTTGCTGATGCTCTTAGCAGAGTGACCATGGGGAGCACAACTCACGTTGAGGATGAAAAGAAAGAGTTAGCTAAGGAGGTTCCCAGACTAGCCTATTTAGGGGTGTAGATTGAAGATTCTGACGAAGATGGGGCCATTGTCAGAAATAGGTCAGAGTCATCCTTGGTGGTGGAAGTAAAAGGAAAACAAGACAGGGATCCCATCTTTCTTTAATTGAAAGAAGATGTTTAGAATAGAAAGTATTAGTATTCTCAAAAGGGGGAGATAGTGTCCTAAGATACCAAGACAGATTGTGTGTGCCAAGTATTGATGTCCTTAGAGATAGGATCTTGGCTGAGGCTCATAATGCCATATGCTCTATGCGCCCTGGTGCAACAAAGATTTATAGAGATTTGTGAGAAGTCTATTAGTGGGGTGGTATGAAGAAGGACATTGCAGAGTTTGTGTCTACATGCCCAAATTTCCAACAGGTTAAGGTAGAGCACCAAAGGCCTTGTGGTATAGCCCAGAACATAGAGATTCTATAATGGAAATGGGAGATAATTAACAAGGACTTCGTAATAGGATTACCTCAATCCCGTAGATACCATGATTCTATATAGGTCATAGTAGATAGAATGACCAAGTCAACTCACTTTCTACCTGTCAAGACAACTGATACAACTGAGGATTATGCCAAACTTTATCTTAAGGAGATTGTTAGGCTACACGGGGGTCCCTATATCCATTATTTCAGACAGAGGAGCTCAATTTACAACATAGTGTTGGAAGTCCTTTCAGGAGGGGCTTGGTACGAAGGTGAATCTTAGTACAACTTTCCATCTGCAAACAGATGGGCAAGCAGCGGAACTATACAGACCTTGGAAAAGACATGTTGAGGGCATACGAAATAGACTTTAAGGGTAACTGGGATGATCATTTGCCCTTGATTGATTTCTCTTATAATAATAGCTTTCAGGCCAACATATAGATGGCACCGTATGAGGCCCTTTACGGGAGAAAGTGTAGATCACCCATCAGGTGGTTTGAGGTTGGAGAAGCAAGGTTGATAGGACCTGATCTACTCCATTTGGCTATGGAAAAAGTGAAGGTTATCCAGGAGAGGATCAAGACAACTCAGAGCCGACAAAAGTCTTACACGGATGTTAAAAGAAGAGACTTGGAGTTTGAGGTAGGCGATTGGGTGTACCTCAAGTTATCTCCAATGAAGGGAGATATGAGATTCGGGAAAATGGAAAGCTCAGCCAACGATATATTAGGCCTTACCAGATCCTAAGGAGAGTGGGTAGTGTTGCTTATGAGCTAGAGTTACCAACAGAATTATGTGCTATACATTCGGTATTCCATATTTCCATGCTTAAGAAGTGCTTGGGAGATCCCCCTCTAGTTGTCTCAGTTGAAAGTGTTAGAATTATGGACAATTCAAAATATGAAGAGATTCCGGTGCAAATATTAGACCAACAAGTTCGTAAATTGAGGACTAAAGAGGTTGCTTCGATGAAGGTTGTATGGAGGAATCAATGCATTGAGGAGGCTACATGGGAGGCAGAGGAAGATATGAAGGCCAAGTATCCACACTTGTTCGTTGGCCTAAATGAGGATCTTGAAGGTAAACTTCCATAAACTATCTGGAGGATTAATGTTTGATAAGTTCGAAAATCTTGTGATTTGAGCTAGCTTTTGTTCGTATCGTTATCATTCAAGGATGAATGATCCCAAGGGGGACATATTGTAATACTCGGTGAAAAGACTAAAACACCCATAGAATTAACCATGTTCATAATGCATTTTCCCATGCTCCATTTGCAAATCTGAGATAGGATTTGCGATCAGTGCAAAAAATTAAGTCGGAAAATGGTCTCGACTCGATTTTAACATGACCGAGTCAAATTAAATTTTTCCAAAAATTTCCAAAATAGTGGAATTTCTACACCCCTTTGGCGATGCACCAGGGATGTGGAACCCCACTTTTTTCGTGAATTTTGACGTAAATTGAATTTTTCAAAAAAAATAGGAAATCTACACTGGTGCGCGATGTGCACCAGTGTAAATTCGGACTATTTTTTTCTTTTAATTGGAAAGGGTAGTTTCGCCATTTCCCATACCCATAATCCTAAAATAGTCGATTGTAAGTCGAATTTAGGCTCTAAGCACATAGAATTCCTGTTCATTCTTTCAAAAACGCTCTCAAGAAACTCACGCGCAAGAAAATTAAGATCGAAGTAGGGATCAAGAATTCTTTTCAATTCTTCAAGAACTCTTTTCCCAGGTATGTAGGGCCACTCTAAAGTTATTTTTGAGAATATTTTAGAAAACATAACTTAGTTTTCATCCAAGAAGTTTCAAGCACTAGTTAAGATTAAATTCATATAATTTCTGTGAAGTTTAGTAAATTTCCAAGTTTTACGTACAGATTCCTGATAAAGTATAATGATTCTTGATTCTTTACTTGTTATGTATAGTATTGAAACCAAGACTTATAGCTAAGAAGGATTTCTTGTATATTTCATGTGGGTCTCATGAACACCCATAAGGCCTATAGCTTTGAGATAAATTAAATAATCATTTTCTTGAACTATTTTGCATATTAGCTGAGTAACCTACACATTGAGAATGCTTGACAAGATATTAGTTTTCAGTAAAGTTAAAGAATTTAGTTGAGAAAGTTAAATAGTAAGTTGGGCTAAGTCCCCGAGAGATCAGATATTAAGAATTTCAAGTCTTTAAGTATGAGCTATATAAAAGTGTTTTGGGAGTAGTATTGAGCACTGATACGAGTGAGAGTAGAATTAATTACTTGAACTCATAAACTATGTAGCCAGCATAGGATAGGATTGTACATTCCTCATTAGCCATTGAGATGACCCAGTTTTAGGATGGATCCATTCCGCTAGTTCTTCGTCCCCCACCCCGAAAAAATACAGGACGGCTCTGGCAGTTGTCGGTTAGAGAAACTTCCCAAGATAAGAAGATATGTTTTACATACAAGTTTCAGC
The DNA here is from genome assembly GCA_011800125.2 of Solanum clarkiae. Taxonomy (NCBI): domain Eukaryota; kingdom Viridiplantae; phylum Streptophyta; class Magnoliopsida; order Solanales; family Solanaceae; genus Solanum; species Solanum clarkiae. Next base: position 9,510 of record JAABOM020061703.1, read on the forward strand.
ATGTTAATTTCAGCATTTCAAAGTATTTATTATTATGTTACTTATTATGAGTTATGTTTATGTCTTTTGAGAAATATTATATTACCTTGAGTTACTATTTTTGGCTATCTTACATACTGTATATTCCATATACTGATGTCCTTAGGACCTGCGTCATTTAATGATGCAGACGCAGCTGACAGAGTTCCTCAAAAGCCGCTACATTGAGAACTAGGCAGCTTCCGATCATTAGTGAGGCCTCCTCTCAGTTAGAGGCTCTTGGGTTTACTAATGTTTTCTTTCAGTATTTATTTCAGTTCTGGCTACTTGGGGCCTGTCTCAATAGTCCTTTCAGACAACTTTAGTAGAGGTTTCATAGACTATGTGCTAAGTATGTTAGATAATATTTACTTCAGTATGGATGGAAAACCTTTATATTTCAGGTTATGGAGACAGTTATTGCTATTAGCTTGTTAAATTTATAGCCTATCCACATTCATTTAAGTCTTGTGCTGAGTATGAAGCCAGACCAAGTGGTTCAATTGGGACCAGCGACAGTTGTGAGTGCCAGTTACATCTAGGGTATAGGCTCGGGGCATGACAATTAATAAGCATAACTAAATATATACAAAATATGGTACTCAAAAGCTTAGCTCTGCAATTGGCTCAACTCATTTAATTATGCAACGTAACTAAAGAAATACTTTAATGAATGAATACTAAATCTCAATATGTAGAATAATAATCTTTACTTCTTAGAGAGTTTCTCTAACCGACAGCCAGTAGTCTGAGTTTCGTGATGATACAACGTCTGGCCTACGCTGCCAGAACCATCCCGTACTTTGCCAAGGTAGGGGACGAAGAAACTAGGGGAGTGGATCTATCCCAAAATGGTGCCGTCTCAGTGGCAAGTGAGGAGTTATACCTTGGTACAATCCTATCCTATGCTGGCTATATAATTTATGAGTTCAAATAATTAATTCTACTCTCATTCATATCAGTGCTCAATACTACTTTCAAAAAATGATTTTTATATAGCTTATACTTCAAGAACATTCTTGTTTAAGGCAATACCTTCTTGTCTTAGGACCTAACCCAGCTTTAACTTTACTTAAATTTTTCTCAACTTATCTTAAACTTTTCTCTAACTTAAAATATTATTGTTACAAGTATCTCAAAACATAACTTTATTACTCCACTATCTTTCATGTACAAAACTTTAAATACTTCTCAAAACTTAGCTCGAAACTATCTTAATTCATAGGTTTCTTGCTCCTCTATTCAGCAAAAACTTGTGTGTGTGTGGGTGTATATATATA
>JAABOM020061704.1:0-10805 GCA_011800125.2 Solanum clarkiae
TTCAACATCACCAAGAAGAGTGTAATCACCAAGAACACCAAGAAAGAGTGTATTGTGTGAGGTTGAGAGTTGTTTTTATAATCTATTCTTGTAAGTAATAGAAGAAATTTTTTTTCTCTCAAATTTGTGTTTACCAATGCTCTATTGTTCCTTTGGCCTCAACACCTTTTATGAGGCTAAGTTAGGTAATCATTGGGGCCTTAAATATTTCAACCTGTAGCTTAATTTCATGACTTTGAAAAATTGATTTGAAAACCTAAATTAGCTCAACATAGAAAAAAAGAATAGGACATCATATCATGTAGGAGGAAATTAAATGTGATAGAAACAAAATGTATTTAGGATAAGGTAGATAAAAAGTTATTATAATTCAATTCAGCCCAAGCAATTTACTGATCCAATGCAAACTAATTTTCACAACATGTTTAGGAACCTAGTCATTGCTCATACAAACTCAAGCAGTAAGTAAAGATCGTAATGGTATAAAACACATTTTTTACTATTACTCTCCCACGTCATTAAGTGCTTATTAATAGTAAAAATGAACAAATTACTTCTTCAAATTTCTACAACTCAATTAGATAAAATCTCAATATTTAATTTTTTTTCAAATCAACTTTAAGCTACTGGAAAGGACAAGTGTGATTTATTCTTCTTCTCTTGTGATTATTTTAATCAAATTTTAAACTCTCATCTTTAATATATGAAGTCGGCACACACTACTCTCAGCTCATCTTTAAAGAATCATGTTTTTAGACCAACGGAGAGTTTTAAATCCAAAAATAAAGCAAATAATTTCGTAAAGTTCTAATCTTTTAGATCACTTGAGTAACGTGAGTGGAATACATACATCATTCGTATAGTATGTAATTTTCACTCATTCTAATTATTAGCATTCATCGCAAACAAAGATGTTTATATAAAAATAAAAAAAACTTCCAATCGAATTCCCATAGATTTATCGAAAAGAATGCCGAGCTTCTTTAACCTTTAGTGAAATTATGGCATGACAAGAACTTGTTTTGTTCCTTCTTTTAACAGATCGATTCATGTAGTCAAGAAATAACGGAAGTTTAAGAAGTAAAATCAAGGAAGAACTCTTTTGGATAACTACTTGAGCATTAAGAACGAAAGAAAAAATGGAGCATCTACCAACCTTCAAACACTTGTTTCGCTAGAAAGAAAAAAAAATTGAAACAAAGGAGAATGCGTCATCAAAATTTCAATTCACTTATTCTGGCTCGAAGCAAACATAACAGAGCCAAAACAAAATTATACTTTCATTCGACATCTTTATTAAGCTACAAAGTTCAACAATTACCTCTCAAGGAATTTTCACGTTAAGAAGAATATAGCCGCTACTAATCCACTGCTTTCCAACCCTTCTAAGATTCGAATAGGAGCCAATGAATGGAATCCCGAAAAGAAAACTTTAACTATGAACTGGAAAGGTTTACGATGAAAATTTTTGACTACTTTCTTTGGCAATTTCCCACTTTTCTCACTCTTTTTTGTTGATTTTCTCTAACCCTGTGTTGCTGCTTTTGTTCTTCTTCTCGTTTTTGTTTTTAAACTCTCTCACTTTCTTTGTAGCATCGTGTGTGGGTTTTTGTTCCATGGAAAAGGGAAGGTGAATGAGTGGGGAAAGGCAATTAGTTGAGGGCTTTTTAGAAGTGAAAACGTGATGGGGGTTGGGTAGTTAGTGTAGGTAGTTTAGGCTATTAGGTTCTTTTCATAAAAAGATAGATAAACAAATGTGATGCAAATAATTTTGAAATAACAAAATACCATAAAAGTTAAAAGTTTAAAAGAAAAAAAATAAAATTATAACTACTAGTTTAATTACAATAATAATAAAATTATAATTTTTGCAGAAATTTTCCTTAAAACAACACTTATACTTAAAAATGTGACTTTATTTTTGTAATTTACACATATTTTTAACAAATCGACTAATATAGGATAAAAATAATTTAAAAAAATTGAAAAAGATAATTTAATTTAGCTCTAAATATATACTATATATATACACACACACACACAATGCTAATAAAAGATATCAAAATCTTAGGTTCGGTCAAAAATTACGTGTCTACAGTTACGTTTAGGGTACCCTCCCGGAGCGTGACATACATAACACACCCATAAACAATATTCTACTAGACACGACTTTATATACTCCCTAAGACTCTTGAACTTTGTGTTTTGCTACCAAGTTTGTCACGCCCCAGGAGGATACCCTAGACATGGCCGATACGTAGATAATATTGTTAGCCCCCAAGCAAACCACTTGGTCTCATCACATTCATTCAGTCATAATTTAACATATAAGTGGAAGGCTAAAGATGAAAAATATGGACAATCTCAACTATAGATGGTCAAATCAATAAGACTAGTATAAAAGGAACTAGCCCAACACAATATCCAATTCAAACCAATCAGCTCTGGTCTATGAAGCCTCTATCAAACTATCTAATGGTGTCAATGACAAGTTCGTGGCTACCTCAAATAAAGATAAAGTAAGTCTAGAGTCTAACTCTAAAAGCTAGATGAAATAAATAATATGCATCCTCCAAAATCAGAGAGGAGTCATCAATCAGCTGAGAAGTAGGGAAGATCTTCAACGAAGCGTATGTTGATGACCTTTAGTATCTGTATATGCATCATAAAAATGATGTAGGTCCAAGTAGACATCAGTACATGAAATGTACGAGTATGTAAAATGATAGAATGAAATAGTAAAAGTAGAATACAATCATCTCAAAATACTCAGTCAGAATGTTATAAGTCTAATGAAAGAATAAAGACTAGACAATGGCCAATCATAGACAATTCAGTCTAATCCAATCTAATTAGAGTACTATCAAGACCTGTTTAGGAGTTTCTCTAATCGACAACATTCACCTATGAGCTGGTGATCATATAATAAAACAGTGTCATTACCGACCCGTCCAATACCTTACCTGGGTAAGGGACACTCAACAATCAAGCAAGACTCTTTAATGACTTCAGAGGTATGGCCCTATCAATTATCCTATGTTGACAGCATAGTTATAGTATTCGAGTTGGACTGACTTTTACTCAATTTGGTGCTCAATACTCCTTCCAAAACTCAATGCTCATAAGAAAATAAATACAATCAATGAGTCTCTTGGTACTTTTATCAATCTATCTCAATCAAGTCTTTCGATCGGCCTGTTAAACATCCAATCAGTTTTCAATCACAACTTTCAAGAGCGATTTAGACTATCATTAAGAGAGCCATTAATTTAGACCAATCATTTGAGTTTAATTTATGCAGATTCTTAAGACCATCTAGTTCTCTCAACATCATCATCATGCTCAATCACAATCACAATCATGCTCTCAAGACTCTAGACCTATTCTCTAGGTTCTTTCATGTATTTCTTTTATAAAAAATATCTAGAGTTCATGAAATAACTTGTATAAAATATTCGTTCAGTGAATTAAGTTCATGATGATTATCAAGCATGTAAAATACATAAAATATGTATATAGTTACAAGAAAACCTTCAAGAATCATGTATAGAGATTCAATACTTTCACAATATTTTTATTACCATCAACGGGGGAACATGGAAGAATAATTTTATGTTTTAGTTTAGCCTTACATACTTGGAATGAAGTTAGACAATCAATTCCCAAGAGTTTCTTCTCAAATCACTTGAATTCCTAGCTCTCTCCTCCTCTTCTTAGTCCTAGTTCCTCAGTTAGAATGTAATAGGGACTTAAGAATAGGTTTAGGAACCCATTTTAGGCCAAAATGACCTATATTGTCATAGGTTAAGTTGGGGAGGGATAGGGCAAATCCGCGACAAGTCTATGACACAGAGGTGTCATGCACTCTGTTGAAAATTGTATTTTTTTCTCCGAAAAGATTATCTTTTGATTCGGTTGCTTTAAAATTCAACCAAGATCATTTTTCACACAATGTTTTGTGTTGATCGTGATTCCGGCCTTGTATTTTCCAAAAAGATTTAGGATTATGCGTCATGTGGGCAATCTCTCATGTAGGAGTATTTTGATAATTTTATTGGGTGTTACAATCACGTAATGAAAGATCATATCCATAAATAAAATCTTTCATCACATAGAAGAGTTCATATTAATAATGTGTAATCTTTAAGTGAGACAAAATTCTTTTGCTAGAAACCCACAACAATGATGGATAGTTGGCTCCGCAACAAAGCATCAATTGGTAAAAGCTCACTCCTTTCATAGACCAGCATTTGGGCTCACATTGAAGCCTGACTATTCTGAATTCATGTCGTGTAAGGCTTTATTTAGGAGTAGCACTTCTTGTTTCATACCTAGGACTCAAACTCGAATTTCTAATTAAGGAAGGATTAGCCCTATTTAATGTACCACATCCTTTTGTGGTAATATTTACTTTTGTTTCTTCTATTAAATAAATACCACACAAGCATACCATCTTTAGTTTTTTTTAAAAAAAAAAAAATCATAAAGTCGAATCAATAAGAGGTGATAGTCAATCTAAAACTTACCTAAATCTCAATAGGGTTCTAAAAAAGTTGTTGGATTTCTCATTATATTGGAAGCCCATAACTTTTAAATTCTGAATTCATTTTGAGTGGAGCACGTTTCATAAAAATAGTATCATTCAAGAGACATACATCACCGCAATATGAGAACCAAACTGATGTGAAGCAAGAGCACATGTAAATGATATTAAATATACTCAAACATGACAAAACTCAAAAAATAATTTAATGTTTTTTGTTAAAGAGAAGTGTTAATTAATGGTATTCATCCAACTATTATAAGAGTGCATATGAAATGTGCCTTTCACGAGAAAAACTCAACCTTGTGTAAGAAAAATATCATATATTATGCTAGACCATCAAGTAGCGCTAGCAAATTAAGATCTGCTCAAAGTTTGGCTCGAATACGAGCTTCATCGGTGGAAAGTTGAGTAATGATATGATTTCAAGATTCTATACACATAATTTGATTTAAAAGAAGAAGCATAGAAGATGGGATTTTAATAAGTGAGAAGTATTTGTTTACATGTTGTCAAATCCATGGCTTGGCACTGTTAGAATGCTAAGGCATATAAATTTATTCCATTAATTTCTTGACAACCATTCGGCAAAGCCACAGAGATGCATCTCTTTGAAATAGGTGTCTTGTAGATTTACATCTTTTTAGTTTTTTTTTTTTAAGGAAAATTAGTTAGAATATTTAGATAAACGGAAAAGGGTCAAAATTGTCTCTGAACTACACCAAATAAATAAGTTATACCTTTCATTAAATTTTGAGATAAAAAATGTCCCTTTCGTTATCTCAAGAGACCACAAATACCCTCAAGAATTAAAACTCTAAATTTTTAGTGATGTGGCAAGCCACGTGGGATTAATTAATCCCTCCACGCAAGCATTACTAACTAGGATTCACTACAAGAAATTGAACTTTTAACATCGATTATAATCGGTACAAAATCTCAAAATATTGCCACTAAAGGTTTCCATTAATTTTTACCTAGCAATTGACACTAATTTATTGCGGTGACTAATTTTTCAACCAAAAAATTATTTTAATTAATTTTTGATTCACGGTCTAATTTTATAAATTTAACATTCAAGATATCAAATATTGTCACGAAAAATATTAAAATTATTTTTCCACTCAAATGTCCTACTACACAATGTATTGTCCGTAATGGCATTGGATGCTTTTAATATTGATTTTATAAAATTAGATTGTAATTGAAAATTACTTATCATTTTTGCTTTAGAATATAGATTTTTAGTGGCGAACTTTTAGTTGCCACTAAAAATTAGTGGCTATTGCTATGTCAAAATTATTGAAATCGTTTGATGAAAATATTTTGAGACTTTGTGACGATTTTACCGCAGGTACAAGTCTAATTTCTTGTAGTGAATCTTAGTTGGCACTCACATGGCTTGTTGCATCACTAAAAATTTAGCGAGTTAACTCTTAAGAGTATTTATGATCTTTTGGAAGAACACTAGGGGCAATTTTGATAGCAAAACATAATAGAGAGTATAAGTAATCTATTTCGGATAGTTGAGAAGTAAGTATTTTAGTAGTTGAATAAGTTTTGGAGTTGAAATAGTTGTAGAATCCTGAATTACGGTTGTGCTTTTGTTTTCTTTATGTCTAGTATATATGTTTTCGACTGTGGAAGCCATGAAATTTTCTTGTGAGTTATGGACTAAAGCAATTTATTAGTGGTTAGACTCTATGGGAAACAAGGAGTTATGGGGTTCCCAACTAACAAGTTTGGGGAAAGCCTGGGTCTTCCAACAAGAAACTGACATGTTATGTCACAGCAACCAAAATGCCTTGATACAAACGAAACATCTTCAGTGCTTATGTGACTAGTCTTCCAACCCAAAATCAGCAATATAATGTCGTAAATATGATATTATCAATGTCAAAACAATTTCATTTTACACCTTACTTCTCCTCATCAGTCCTACAGCCAAGAAACATTTTTGCTGGCTCAAGGACAGAATGACAAGGAATAATATGGAACTGGACAAACTTGGCATCTTGTCGTGTCAAAGCTAGTATTCCAAACTTCACAAACAATGTCAAAATATTCCAAACACACTTTGATATGACTGAGTTGGGCAGCAACACTAGAAAAATGAAACGAATGTGAGTGAGTTCGCAATTGCTATCACAAACAACTCAAAAAAAAAATCATTTGAAAAAGGCGTTGCGGTGTGTTTGTTGAGAACATTATTTCGTTACCATTTATACCAAATAAGACAATGAGTCAAAAATTTTGTTTACTCTTCGACTTCTATATAACTTCAACATTGCTAAGGTGGCCTTATTATTTTACATAAATGTTGGTATATATGTATGTGGTTTGTTATTTTATTAAAATAAAATACTAAGTGCATGCTTGTAGGTAGAAATGATTATAATAGTTCTCATAAGTAATATGACCATTAGTGTTTTATAACTTGTATCATCCATTGATTACGCAAAAGACTTCTTCACTACAAATAGTAAAAATTTATTCATAAATTGCATTCGATGAAATATGTTTTATGAATGCCTTTTTAGTTTCATTTTCTTTTTGATGTAAAGTACTTTTTGAGAAAAATTATGCCAAATAACTCACAATAATAGAATTATAAAAACGAAACAATTGTGACCATGAATTTGACACGGATAGCTAGATGCTACATTAGAAAGAAAGTAATTATAACTTGACCTAACACTATAATACAAAGGGAGGCAAGATAAAAAGCGATATATCTCTTTAATTTTTTTGATAATTCTTTCATTTTAATTTTTCACGTGACATATATAACGCCGTAAGATTTCATTTTGATACTTTCTGTATATCTTTAATCTAAACCTACAAAACTCAAATAAATAAATTTCTTAAGCTTCTTGTCAAGTCCAAATCAAACAAACAAATTTTTATATATACTCATTTAACCCATCCGACTTACAAAGATAATGAGTATAATTTTATAGGTCCTCATCAATGGAACCACAATTTTGAGCTCAAACAGAGTCGGGCACACATATTCTAGAAAATGAATTGACTAATACACTCGAAAATCGAGAAAATTCTGTCGTGACACATACTCTCCAAAAAAGCAACATCCACCTTTAAAATAATTAGTATATTTTAATAGGTCAGGCTGAGTTATTGGTTATACTTTTGAAATGTGGTAAGACTCCTTCCTTGTTGAGTTGCTTTGGTGTGAAAGACTTAAACTATGCATTTCCTTTGGTGTTTCGTTGCAATTCAGGGCTTGAACATACAGCACTGTCCGGGAATCAAGTCTACTACTCTTTAGCATGCTTGTAGAGCAACTCTGGAGCTGTTGTGGCTTAGACCCCGTGCAATTTACAAGTTGATCGCTGTGAATATGGGGTGTAGAGAGTTAAATTCGTCTAGTGAAGTTTTCTTCTGTTCTTTTTTGGCAGCTTCTAGAATGAAAGCTGTTATCAAGATTTTTTCCATACTTCCTCTGAAAATACGAATGCTGGATTTATGTCTCTTATGTTCCTGTTTAGTTGCTTGTGATGGTTTGGTCATGTCCGTATCTTGAATCAACAGTAAGCTTGCTTTGGGCAGTTGTTCAGTTTAGTACCTTGAGATTGTATTTGATCGTCTTTATTGGGAAAAAAGTTCCTGTCTGTGATAATACTTAGTTGTCTATCATGTCATTTCAATAATCTTAACAGTGTAATCCATTCCACAGCTAGCAATATATGGACAAACCAGCTGATATGCTGAAATCCTGGTGAAAGATGTGAAAGACTTCATTCCAGTGACCTCTAGCACCATCAAATACCAAGATGCATATTCCAGTATGAACATTCCACGAGCAAACAGAATCGCCCTGGAACACTCGTGAACAGTTGCAAAATTGATTGATACACCGCATACATCTAGCAGATGTACAACTTTTTTTATGATTCATTACACATATGATAAACGTACTGGAATATAAATTTAACAAGACATTGTTGGTCTAACATCGACACTTGACAAAGGATTATACTCATCCCTGCTAGGAGCCAATGCACTTCCAAGGACTTATATGGGAACACAAAACCACACTCTATTTCCTACCACATCTTCAACTTCCTCCATTCTTTTTCTTGCACGATCTCACTCAGCTGTTGAAGCTCAAAAACTCTGAGACAAGGAGCCAATGCACTTCCAAGGACTTGATATGGGAACACAAAACCACAATCCATTTGTTGCTTCGCCACATCTTCAACTTTCTCCATTTTTTTCTTGGCGGACCTCGCTCAGCTGTTGAAGCTCAAAAACATCGAGATTAGGAGTCAATGCACTTCCAAGAACTTGATATGGGAACACAAAACCACAATCCGTTTGTTGCTTCGCCACATCTTTAACTTCCTCCATTTTTTCTTGCCGGATTTCGCTCAGCTGTTGAAGCTCAAAAACATCGAGATTAGGAGTCAATGTACTTCCAAGAACTTGATATGGGAACACAAAACCACGCTCCATTTGTTGCTTCGCCACATCTTCAACTTCCTCCATTTTTTTCTTGCCGGATTTCGCTCAGCTGTTGAAGCTCAAAAACATCGAGATTAGGAGTCAATGCACTTCCAAGAACTTGATATGGGAACAGAAAACCATGCTCCATTTGTTGCTTCGCCATATCTTCAACTTCCTCTATTTTTTCCTTTCAAGATCTCGCTCAGTTGTTGAAGCTCAAAAACTCCAAGACTAAGAGTCAATGCACTTTCAAGGACTTGATATGGCAACAAAAACCATGCGCCATTCGTTACTTCGCCACCACATCTTCAACTTCATCCATTTTTTTTCTTGTAGGATCTTGCTCTGCTGTTGAAGCTCAAAAACTATGAGACTAGGAACCAATGCACTTCCAAGGACTTGATGCGGGAACAGAAAACCACGCTCCGTTTGTTGTTTCGCCACATCTTCAACTTCCTCCATTGAGTGAGTTGAAGCTCAAACCTCCAAGACTAGGAGCCAATGCACTTCCAAGGACTTGATATGGGAGCACAAAACCACGCTTCATTCGTTGCTTCGCCACATCTTCAACTTCCATCATTCTTTTCTTGCAGAATCTCGCTCAGTTGTTAAAGCTCAAAAACTCCAAGACTAGGAGTCAATGCACTTCCAAGGACATGATATGGGAACACAAAACCATGCCCTGTTTGTTGCTTCACCACATCTTCAACTTCCTCCTTTTTTTTCTTACAGGATCTCGCGTAACTATTGAAGCTCAAAAACTCCGAGACTAGGAGCCAATGCACTTCCAAGAACTTGATAGGGGAACACAAAACCACGCTCTATTTGTTCCTTTGTAATATATTCAACTTCCTCCATTTTTTTCTTGCTGGACATCGCTCAACTGTTGAAGCTCAAAAACATTGACATTAGGAGTCAATGCACTTCCAAGAACTTGATATGGGAACAAAAAACCACAATCCATTTGTTACTTCGCCACATCTTCAATTTCTCCATTTTTTTCTTGCCAGATCTCGCTCAGCTGTTGAAGCTCAAAAACATTGAGATTACGAGTCAATGCACTTCCAAGAACTTGATATGGGAACGCAAAACCATAATCCATTTGTTGCTTCGCCACATCTTCAACTTTCTCCATATTTTTTCTTGCTGGATCTCGCTCAGCTGTTGAAGCTCAAAAAAATCAAGATTAGGAGTCAATGCACTTCCAAGAACTTGATATGGGAACACAAAATCACACTCTATTTATTGCTTCACCATATCTTCAACTTCCTCTATTTTTTCCTTTCAGGATTTCACTCAGCTGTTGAAGCTCAAAAACTCCAAGACTAAGAGTCAATGCACTTTCAAGGACTTGATATGGGAACACAAAACCACAATCCATTTGTTGCTTCACCATATCTTCAGCTTCCTCTATTTTTTTTCTTGTCGGATCTTGCTCAGCTGTTAAAGCTCAAAAACATCGAGATTAGAAGTCAATGCATTTCCAAGAACTTGATATGGAAACATAAAATCACAATCCATTTGTTGCTTCGCCACATCTTCAACTTCCTCCATTTTTTTCTTGCCGGATCTCGCTCAGCTGTTGAAGCTCAAAAACATCGAGATTAGGAGTCAATGCACTTCCAAGAACTTGATATGGGAACAAAATATCACAATCCATTTGTTGTTTCGCCATATCCTCAACTTCCTCCATTTTTCTCTTACTGGATCTCGCTCAGCTGTTGAAGCTCAAAAACATCGAGATTAGGAGTCAATGCACTTCCAAGAACTTGATATGGGAACACAAAACCACAAT
>JAABOM020061705.1:0-10802 GCA_011800125.2 Solanum clarkiae
TCCATTCTCTCTAAGTATGATGTTTCTTCTACTTGGACATTCATGCATCATATGACCCCTCCCATGACATTTATGACGCTGAAAAGAACTAGAAGGTTTAGAAGATCTGGAATTGAAGGTTTTACCTCCCTCATCAACTTTACCTTTACCTCTATCTTCTTGAGGTTTAGAAGGAATTTTTCCCTCTTGATTTGACCATGACTGCTTAGAGATGGAGTTAGGCCAATTTCTCCATGATTTAGGTTGCTGCTTTTTCTTGATTTATTTTTCTACTTTAATAGACAAATCAACTAATAATCTAAGGTTTACATATTGTTTTATCTCTACTACATTAGCTATTTCAGAATTTAAACCATTTGAAATCTACCCATTGTAGCTTCTTCTTCCTCCATGCAATTAGCTTCCGACATGAAACCTTGCTTCAAGTGTTGAAGGCGAGATTGCAGCTCTCTTTGAAAATATGATGGCACAAGCCTCTTCCTCATCACCCTCTTCATCTCTGCCCAGGTAGCAATAGGTGGTAACTCATCTTGCACTCTGTCCTTAGCAAGCTTTATCCACCAAGAAGCAGCATAATCAAAAAACTCAACAACAACAAGTTTAATTTCTTACCCTCAGAGTAGTTATGACAATCAAAGATGGCTTCAACTCGTGTCTCTCAATCAAGGTACAAGTCTGCGTCCCTTGTCCCCTTGAAAGATGGAATCTTATTTTTATACTACTTATATTATCATCTTCTATTCTACCTCTTTGTCCCCTCCTATCTCTTCTTTCTAGATTAAGTTCACCATCAAAATCATCATTATCATATTCAAGATTTATAAAAGGGGCATTGGGTACATTTCTTCTAACTTGGGGTCTAATATTATTGGGTGGTACAACATTATTCTCCCTCCTAATTGCAGCTATGGTCTCATTATGCTCGTTAATCATATTTCTCATCTCTTGAAATTGAAGGTTCCATCTCTCAAATTGTTGGTTCATAGCTTGAAGGATGAAGTCATTCCTTCCTTTGATCTCAGTTTCTAAACAAGCCCTTTCTCCATCACTACCTGAATTAGACATCTTAAAGGAAAATATCAATCACACACTTAATCTGGCTTTTACCCTTTTTTAAACTCACCTACACTTGCCTTTTCCCCGTCAAATAACCTTTGAACAAGAGTACTTTGTAGATTTATAATTAAACCCAAACAAGTATCAAGTTCTTAGTAATAAAGCATAGATTTTTGGGGCACAAAAGAAAGTAAAGAACTAGTCCTAGAACAAGTAGGATTTAGTTGGAACAATACATGAATAAAAAGGAACGAACTTAGAATTATATAAGAATGAGAAAAAAAACTTCTCGTATCCTCAAAGATTTAGAATCCCCTCTTCTTAATTCCTTTTTATTTGGAAACAATTACTGCACGATTTTGAGGGTAAGTAAATGGATTTCTTTGAGAGCAAGTTATCTCCCTTTTTTTTACTTTTTTTTTGCTCTTTATGTTTAAGAAATCCCAAGATTTACCAAGAACAGAATCTTGATAGAACCACTCTGATACAAGATTTTTGGAGCACAAAAGAAAGTAAAGAACTAGTCCTAGAACAAGTAGGATTTAGTTGAAACAAAACACGAATAAAAAGGAACTTACTTAAAATTATATAAGAATAAGAAAAAATATTTACCGTGTCCTCAAAGATTTAGAATCGCTTCTTCTTAATTTGTTTTTATTTTGAAACACTAATGCATAATCTTGAGAGTAAGTGAATGGATTTTTTGGAGAGCAAGTTATCTCCTTTTTTAAAAAAACCTTTTTTTTCTTTTTTTTCTTTTTTCTTTTTTTTTTGCTCTTTATATTTAAGAAATCCCAAGATTTACCAAGAATGGAATCTTGATAGAAACTCTGGTACCACTTGATAGGATCAAGGTTAGAAACAATACTAAGATGGAGTGAATACTAGAATGCGGAACAACAATAAACAAAAAGAAAGATAAAAACTAATCAAAGATATGGGAAATTCAAAGGAAAGATCCAAGAACTTTCAAGAAATTAATATTCTAAGGCCTTGACAAGATCCAAGTATCAACGTAAAGATTTATAAAATAAATCTAATGCCTTTACTTGAGAAAACGAATCAAAACGTTAGATTCGGATCTTGACCGCTTTATGAGTAACTAAAGGTAATAATTAGCATGTAAACTAATCACCTTCTAAAGAATATCAAAAAGAAATCAAAGATATCACAAGAATAAAGTACTTTATACCTCAAACTATGTACTAGTAAAAGTTTAAAGATAAATTCTCAAAGAATAAGTCACAAAGGTTCAACAAAAGTCTCTTAAATATTATTAATATAAATCTAATTGTCTTTAATGAAAGAAAAAAGATTCCTAAGTATATTATAGGGTCCTTGGACATCCAAGACTCCTTAGGTTAGGCCCAAGGAGTATCCAAAACCTAGAAAGAAAATTACAAGGTAAATCCTACTCTAGAAAGGAAATAAATTTACCTTAACTAGGAATAGACCTAGTAGTTCTAGGAAAACATTAAATGGTACTAGGATACCTTAAATAGAACAAGAAAATCATTAATAGCCTATATATAAACAAGGAAATAAGGTACAACCCAACTAGGAAAAGAATCTTGACAAATTTGGAAAGTTTGACTAGTCTTCTCTGCAAACTTGTGCAGAAAGCAACCTTTGTTCTGGATAATTCTTGGACTCTTCTTGGCCTTATTTGCACGAAATTTAATCCTACAATTCTTCATCTTGGACTTGAATTTGGGCCACCAAATAATTGTACCATTTAGACAATTCATCCTTCTTGGGCCTTAGCTCTTCTTCCCCAACAAGACACCTTTGGATCTGCAATTGAAGCCAATTGAGCTTATCATTAAACTCCTTGGTTTGAGATCTTGTTATGGGCCTCCTTTGATCTTCAAAAGCTTCATCCATTTCATCCTTATCCTTCAAATGAGTAGAGCTTCGTCTGATGCTATCAAAAAATGACATCCCCAAGAAGGCTTTCCGAACTAGTTATGGTTAGTTTGTGGTGATGTCATTTGTCCTCACTAATGCAGCAAAGATATTTATGGACCTCATGAATAGGGTGTTGAAGTCTTACCTCGAAATGTTTGTTATTGGTGTTTATTGATGAAATTCTTATCTACTCCAGAGGTGAGTAAGAGCACATGGATCACTAAAGGGTAGCTTGCCAAACACTGAGGGAACAAAAGCTCTATGTAAAGTTTGACAAATGTGAGTTTTTGCTAGATGGGGTTGCTTTCTTGGGCATGTTGTATCTAGAGAGCGCATCAAAGTTGATCCTAAGAAGATAAAAGCAGTGGAAACTGGCCAAGGCAATTGACTCTTACTGACATAAGGAGTTTCTTGTGTTAACCGATTACTATAGATTGTTTGTGTAAGACTTCTCCACTATTTCATCTCCACTACCCAAGCTTACTCAAAAGAAGGCTAAGTTTATGTGGACAGATGAATGTGAGAGGAATTTCCATACTTTAAAAGATTGGTTTACTTCAGTCCCTATATTGACATTACCAGAAGGGAATGATGGGTTTGTTGTGTATTGTGATATATTACAAATTGGGTTAGGTTATGTGTTAATGCAAAATGGTAAAGTGATTGCCTATGCTTCAAGGCAATTGGAGGTGCAAGAGAAGAATTACCCGACTCATGACTTTGAGCTTGCAACGGTGGTGTTTGCCTTAAATATTTGGTGACATTACTTTTATGGAGTTCATGTAGACGTTTTCATAGACCACAAGAGGCTCCAACACATGTTCACCTAAAAGGATCTCAACTTGAGCCAACTGAGATGGTTAGGGCTACTCAAGGATTATGATATGAGTGTGAAGTACCACCCTAGAAAAGCCAATGTGGTAGTCCACACCCTTAGTACAATTTCCATGGGTTGTGTGTCCCTTATTGAAGATTATGGAAAAGGGGAGTTAGTCAAACTTGTTCATAGGTTGGCTAGAATAGGAGTGAAATTGAGTGAGTCCGGAAGTGGTGGTGTGATGGTTCTTCATGGGTCTGCATCTTCTTTGGTTGATGAGGTTAAGGCTAAACCAGACCTTGATCCCACCTTGGTTGAGTTGAAAACCTTAGTAAATGATGGGAAAGGTAGAGGTCTTCCCACAAGGGGGAGTTGGTGTACTCCAGTATCATGGGGGGTTGCGTGTGTCCAATGAGAGTGAGTTGAAGAAGTTGATCATATAAGAAACTCATAACTCTTCATATTCCATTCATCTCGGTACTACATAGATGTATAAATACTTGAGGGAGATTTATTGGTGGAATAGAAAGAAGGACATTGCCCAATTTATGTCTGAATATCAATTTCCAACGGGTCTAAGTTGAATAGCAAAGGCCGGGTGGCCTAGCATAAGACATTGACATTCCTACATAGAAGTGGAAAGAGATAAACATAGACTTCATAGTTAGGTTTCCAAGGACCAAAAAGCATTTTGACTCTATATGCGTGATAGTTGACCTCATGATGAAGTTGGATCATTTTCTACCGTCACAACTACATTTAGTGCCGAGGACTATGCCTGCTTGTATATCCATGTGTTGGTGAGGTTGCATGGGATTCCATTTCCGTCATATTAGATCTTGGAGTTCAATTCATTTCTCACTTTTGGAAATTGTTTCAAAGAGGACTTGGCACTAGGATGAAGTTGAGTATAATTTTTCATCCCCAAACCGACGGGCAAGCCAAAAGGACTATTCGAACATTGGAGGATATGTAGAGAGCTAGTATGTTGGAATTCAAGGGGAGTTGGGATGAATGCTTGCCACTTATCGAGTTTTCCTACAATGATATCTTTCATGCAAGTATTGGGATGGCACCATTTGAAGTGTTGTATGGTAGATAGTGTAGATTGCCCATTAGGTGGTTCAAAGTTGGTGAGGTGGCATTAATAGGACCAGACTTTGAGATGAATGCTATGGAGAAAACTAAAAGCATAAGGGAGAAATTGCAAACAATGCAAAGCCAACAAAAGTCCTACTCTGACGTGAGAAGAAGGAAACTTGAGTTCTAAGTTAGTGATTGGGTGTATTTGAAGGTGTCTCCTACAAAAGGTGTGCTCCTGTTCAATAAAAAGGAAAATTTGAGTCCTAGGTATATGGGACCCTATAAGGTGGTGAGAAGGGTGGGGAAGTGGCATATGAGTTAAATCTACCCAACGAGTTGCATTGATTCATCTGGAATTCGATGTGTCTATGATGAGTAAATTCATAGGTGACCAAAGTTCCATAGTTCCTTTGCATGATGTGAACATCAAAGAGGATTTGAGTTATGAAGAGGCACCGATTAAAATCCTAGACTGGCAAGTGAAGAAGCTAAGGAACAATGAAGTGTCTTCAAGGTACTTTGGAGAAACCAACAAGTCAAGGGTACCTCATGAGAACCAGAAGCAGATATGATAAAGCCCTAACCACATCGATTCGACTCTACTCAAGACTAAAGTATTAAGAAATTCTTCCAAAAACCTCAAATTTTATGCATTTTAGTTTTTCATGATGTATGCACTTATTTTGATGTTTATGAACTGTTTTGAGACATGTTTAAAGTATGAAATCTGAAATTTATGAGAAATGATGTTTGGCTTGCATTTTGCATGCATACTGTGTTATTAGCAGCTAGTTTACTCTTTAGAGCATGTCTTTAAGTGTATTCAGGGAAGAATGATTCCAAGGGGGAGATATTGGTATAACCCCCTGTTTAGGAGCCTTGAGTATAAAAAAGTTGGCCTAAAAAATTGACCTGGAATTTGGTTTACAGGGGAATTTATGGCCCATAAGTTGCCATAGGGCCCATAGGTTTCGACTTTAAACATATACATCAGGAAGGTGAAAAGTTTCCCAGTGGGGTAACCCACAGACCAAGTGACGGCCCGTAGGATACCTTATGGCCCGTACATGGTTTCGTGAGTGGGACCCCAAACATGAAAGAAATTAGGAGATTTATGAAGGATGGCCTAATAGTTATCAGACGGCCTACAAAGTAGGATATGACCTGTAGATGTTCTTTGTGGGTAGGGCCAATGAAATGAGGAAAAATGGTTAAGTGTGAAAGGACTCTACGAGTCCAACCACAGCTTGTAAGATGTTTCACGGCTCGTACTGATGCTTCATGAATTTGAGTCCAACAAAGTCAGTTTTCAGGAAATTTCTGATGTATTAGTAGATGAAGGGACTGACGGGCCGTGGATTGACTTATGGCCCATAATCGAGGTCTCGTAGGTCGATCTCGGTGGTTTTAATGATTGGTAATTTTATCATTTCTGTCTTTTTATTCCTATGCTACATCATTTGGGGATGGGAAAGGGACCCTATGACAACCCTGCTTTCAATTTTTTTCAAACAAAAAGGTTTGGGAAGACTGAGGAAAAACATCCATCGTTTAGGTTTCTGAGTGGCAAGAGGATTCACACAAACCAAAGGAATAGACTATGGCGAGGCCCTCTCAACAGAGGCAAAGGTCAAGCCTTATTTCCCTCGTTCACTCTTCCATTCTTCACTCTCTAAATTTCTAAGGCAAAAAATGTCTCTCAAGGCAAGGGAAGGGAAGAACTAAGGTTTTAAAGATTTCTTCCTCAATCCTATAAGTTTGTTTCTCTCAAGTTCTTCCAAGGTATGCATTGATTTATGGGTATGTTTTTACCCAGAAAGTTACCTACTAAGTATTTTACCTTTTCTTTAGGTTCCTTAGTTAGAAATTCATTTTGAGGTCGTTTACTAGGACTTTACCTGAAAACTCATTGTGCAAGTATAACTTTCCGGTTAACTCAAAAATCTACATAACTCCCGAACAACCCGACCAATAATCACACCAATCATCCCGAAGTCGCTATACACATGTTCAAATCAATATAGTAATGGCAAAACCATATAAATGACCCAGAGCATAATTACAGCACGGGCCATGAAGCCCTACGTATGGATGACATCGTGCATTTTTTTCTAAGTATGGAATTACAATCTCGGACCTCTGTCAGTGGAAATTTTTCTAAGTATCAGACCACAGAGGAGTTAAATGGTCCGTATACCTTCTCACAGACCATATACACTCCCATGGGACCCCTTGCAATATTTTTTTACACAAATCATAAATGGTATTTTTGTAATTATGACTTCTCCTAAGGGACTATTGTTACCTTCTATGCTATCCCAAGACATTCAAATGACCTAAACGCTATTTTCCTTATTCAAATTCACTCTTAAACTTAGAATTACATTCAACTCTCTTATGAACTCCTGTCAAATACTCTAGTGGAGAATTAGCTCGGGATTCAAGGAAGGGCTCCATTCTTCATCAATTTCTTCTTGCTTCTTCTTGGAGAACTTAGGTATATGGGATTGATTCTTAGTCCCTTTCAACCAAGAAGACCCAAATTCTTTTCACTTGATTTTAATGAATTTTAGCTTACTTTAAATATGGGTTTTAAGATTATTGCTTATTTGATTCAATTTTGCATGGGTTGTGCTTCATTGTTGATTCTAAATTAATTTAACCCCTAATGTGTTGAATTTCATGATTATTATAAAGATTTGAATATGCATTATCCTTTTAAATTTTATTTAAGCATGGATAATCTAAATTGTGATTTGACTGTGGATTTTACTTATGGATTTTCTTGAATTTCATATTGTATAATTGATTTAGATTAAATCTATATTGCCGATGCTAAAGTCGCATCATTCATGTTGCATTCATGAGCGTTGGATTTTTTTAATGTAGATTTTCGAAGTGGGTTAAGACCAATTATGTTTATGTATATGATTTTGATAAAAGTATGATTATGACAAAAATGTGATCACATGAATGTCTATGATATGACTGTTTGAACATTTTGGGTCTTTACACCATCTTGATACATGTGAATGAGCTGCATAAAGAGTATGATTTTAAGTATGATTTGGCTTTTTAGTATGAATGATTATAAAATATGTTTGCCTTTAAGCTCAAGTATGCATTAAAATAATTTGAAATGACTTTTACCTCTTTTACCTCTTGTGGGATGTTGACTTAGCACTGAATGGATTGAGGGCGTCAAGGAAATCCCCAAGGGTCCTTTCCCTTTTCTTGAAATATATGCCAGAATAGGTATATGGTAGCCATTATCGAAAAGGTTGGGTCGTAAGGAATTGTTACATATTTGATATGATATGATACGATATGGTAATCATTCTGAAAAGATTGGGTCATAAGGAAGGTTTCCATCATACCAAAAAGACTGGTCCATAACCCTTGGCAAGTAATTTCTCTTACCAATAGGAGGTCTACATCGAACAAATTCAACAAATAGCTTGCATGAGTTTGAGATGTCATATGTTACTTATCTTTGTTATATAATTCTTTCTATATATGTGTCCTTGCCATCTAACGTTGAATGCAGGTTTGATAAGTCATATCTATTGCACGCCCACGTACTTAGTACATTCAAACGTACTAACAAACTTTTATCTAAATGATCTAACTATGTAGGGACCAGAGACTACCTTCATCCACCATTCAATGGCTAGTTTTGATTTGAGACACTTGTTGTATGAGTCATATCTTCCAAAGACAAACCACTATTCCTCTACCTATAATGCTTAGTTTATGTTATATACTTTGAGGGTGATCCAAGGACATATCTTAGCCCCCGTCCTATCTTATGACTAGAGGCATTGTTGGACATCTGGTAGAATCTTGCACGGATTATATGCTATGTGTTGTATTTTGAGATTTTTATTATGGTTATGGCTATCTATGGGATATGGTTACTATGAATTGTATGAGTATTATGATGTGGAAATGTGAAAGATCCTAAGCCCCGCATTGGCCCCATAGAGTGAGTCTTACTTACCCACCCCATAGACTTTATGTGATATGTGTTATGTGAATACACGTTAATACGTACCCCTACGACATCCCCAAACTGTGAGACCTACTTTTATGTACCTTAAAACTGTGTGCTTACCATTTTGTATACGTTTCCTAACCGATGATTTCTGAATGGATGCTATGAGGCTTAATTGGGGACACTCAGGTTCCTATTCGCCATGTCACTCCTAGAACCTAGGTCTAGGTCGTGACAAATATAGAAAGCATCATAATATCATATTAATGAATATCATGGAGTAGCTCATCAAAACTAAAGTTTCATTATATTAAAGAATAAGGCTTTATATCATCCATACCTTTCACAATATCCTCATCTCTCATAACATGCATAACAACCCTTTTTAAAATTCATATCATTCATAGTTTGCAAATTTTTCCATAAGGCCCTCAATATCATAGAAGCTTGGCATACAACTCTAAGTAAATCATACGTACGTAGGTTTAAAATCATGCAATTCAAAAACTAAATGACTTGAGAAGACTAAAATCGACCCACGAAAACATTATTCAAAATAACCCACGATAAGCATAACAAGACATAGCTACTCATAAAATCCATAAGTTTCACATAGTTTTTCAATGCATAATCATATACATAAATAAAATATCATAAATCTCTTCATAATATATCATACAAAGAGTTGATAAAAGCACCCATAAATATCCATAACTTAAAAGTAAATAAGGGAGAGAAAGGGTTGAACTTGTGGAGGGAAGGTTTCCACAATAAAAGCCACATACATTGGTGATTTAATGGAGGAAAATCTGGTTTGGAGGTGTGGAAGCCTAAACCCTATCTTGGCCTTCTATCTTGGAAGACTCGAAGAACTTGGGATTGTTGTTGGGAGGAGTTTGAGACTTAGAGTGTGATAGTGAAATGGGAATAAGTATGTCTAGGGTTGTATAAGATGGAGGGTTCTCATATGAGGCTTAAAATGATGTAGCATAGGCTTAGAAAATTAGGAAAGGTCAAGTTTTTCCTTTTTAAAATTCTGTCGAACAGGACCACGAGACCCCGTTTATGAGTCGTGTTACATTCTATGGGCTGTAAGAATGGGGTTTCATCGGATGACATTTTTGGATCCTCAGAAAGTCTCTCTGGTCCTAAACCCATGAGAAGACATATGACTCAAAAGGCAGAGTACGGGCCGTCTGATAACTCGTACCTACCATTCCAGAAAACCATATTTTTACCAAGTCTGGTCTTCATTCCACAAGCACAAGTTACGGGCATGGGTTACGTTACAGTTCGTAGACCACCTCATACATAGATGGTCTTTATAACTTGAGCTACTAGAAATGCATACTTTGGACACACGAGCCAATGTACGACTCATGCATCACATACAAATTGTAAGGCCCTTCGTGAACCACTACTACTTAAAAAAAACTAAAATTTCATTTCTTAGACACTTTTACACCTTCCAATATGTGGGGCCTTACATGTTTCAATTATCCTCTAGGCTTTACCATAACTTTGAGGGTGGAAGGCGGTGCTTAATTTAACCTTGTTACCAAGACCCCTTTGAATAAGAAGTGATCTGATCTGATAGATACTAGCATACCATGCAACTTCACCAACTCACAAATATACAACTTATCATACTCTTGGGAACCATATGAAGTCTTAAGCGATAGAAAGTGAGCCAACTTCATCATCCTATCTACAGTCACCAAAATAAAGTCATATTGCTTTCGAGTGTAGGGAAACCCTACTATAATGTGATCCACACTCTTCTAGGTGGAGATTTCAATGTCTTGGATTAAGCCACCCAACCTTTGGTGTTCGGCTTTCACTTTTTGACAATTAGGCATTCCACCACGTTTTCCATCAATCTCGGATGGAGCCAAAGATTCACTATTTTTTGACTTTGGGGTATGATGGAATAAAGCAAAATGA
>JAABOM020061706.1:0-10800 GCA_011800125.2 Solanum clarkiae
CAAGGCAGCAAAATATTTTTAAAGATTCTAAAAATCCCTATAATTAAGGAATCCCTATAATTAAGGATTCTAACAGGATCAAATACAAGATACGATGAAGTTGACTTTGATATATGAACTACACCAAATAGAGCGAACAAAAGCAAATCATCGTTGTTGACCAAAATATTGGGAAACCGCTCTGAGTATTGTGCAACATATGTCACAAGCAACCCTTGTATTTTCTCCTCCTTGCCAAGCTCTCTCGATTTATACAAAAAGAAATGAGGATTTTGCTTTTGCCAGGTATCAACCCAAATGCAAGAATTCCACAAGGTTGATATAATTAACTTATCATGATCCAAGTCAACCGAAACAACATAATATGTAAAATTTCTTGGAACTCTAAGGAACATATTGAGTAAATGATGTCCAGGATAAAATGGAAACGCTATCCCCCATTGATTTGGGGAAAACCAATGCAAAGTTAAGATAAGTGAAACATAGCCAAATCTACCAAAATGATCTATTATACCCCCATTTATAAGTTGGTCATATCTGCAAGTTGAAAGTATTTGAGACATCCCCTCCGAGCATCGGGCTATCCTAAGTCCATGCTGTGTATTAAATATGACAAGGCCACCGAAACTAGAAAATGTAGAACCAGTCAATAATAGAGGTATTTCCACAAATATAGGAACTAGTTGTCGTACTTCATTTCCAATCGTAAGAATTTCTTCTCCCTCATTCTTGCCTTGATTTCCAACTTCAGTAGCATAGTGAATTTCCTAAATAGTATCTATGGTCATCATAAGAACCTTGTGTGATTCCAAAGTAGCTCATTAGAACCAGTGGAAAATCCATTGAACACCTTGTCTACCTCATTGTTGTTGTATATATGTGGCTCACTAAAGTATTGTCGAACATGAAAGTCGGCCTCTTCTTTGGTTTCATCTAAAACTGAATGAAAGATTTCCTCATTTGCTTGAGTTGTCAACATTTCAGCATTGTCAATAGCAGGAGTCTTTTTTTTTAACTTTTCATCAAACACCTGGTGGGCAGAGTTCAGTTTGGTGTAGTCTGACTGTGCATTCCAAGACTGGGGCAAGGTCGAGTTAGCGATAGTGCTTCATGATGGAATAGCTGCAGTCTGTGCCTGATAACCATCCACTGTAGTAAATGGCCGGAGAAAGTCTAAACAATTGTTATGAACTTTCCAACTTCGAAAATGAATAAACAATTTATTTACAAAGTGATCCCAACCTGCAAGTTGTTTGTTTTGAAACAGCCAGCGATACCATTCCAAAGCCTCGCCATCCAGATAGAAAGAAGCCCAGGACAGTTTATGCTCTGATAATATGTTGTAGAAGATGAAATTCTTCTCTGTCTGAATAACCAATCCAAAGGATTCTCACCACTGAAGCAACCCATTACGGGGGCTGGACATAGGTCCACCATCGTAGATGGAGACAATGAAAGCATCAATGTAACAACCCCAATTTCATAATAACAAAATATTTCATTATTACAATCACTAAAAAACTCACAATTACAATGGAAAATACGACTAACAAAGAAATTGTTGAATAAAAATGGATTAGTAAAACAAGAGAACCATTAAAGAAGAAAACTATAAGGAGATGAGAAGTTTAGACTATGTGAAAAGGGTGATGAGAGGACTAGACATTTTTCTCAAAAAATTTCATAAACTGCTCTTTCCTCATCCGTCATCCTTATAGCTAGTTGTTAATTGGCATGGGACCCAAATCATCCTTTGCAAGGCCTTCCAGATTTGTTGTTTCTTCTCGGCCCAATAACTAGTTGTGCGACTTCGTATAGGTACCAACATTGGGCCTAGTATGGTTTGTTGAAATCTGGTGGCCCAAGTTGATTCAAACTTGGCAACTCACCATCAAACAAATCCATCCCCTTATTTTCAACATTGGCAGCAATTTTTCATTCAATATTGGTAGCAACTTTCCCATTCAACATTGGCTGCTTGCTGCTTACTTTTCATTTAACATTGTGCAGTTTTGTTGCTATAAAAGGAGCTCCTCAGCTCCTTCATTAAACACACAAGATTGAGAGATTCATAAGGATTTGTGAAATACACCATTGTGTATTTTTTTGTGAGTGTTGTAATACTCCTTTTATATCACTGAGTGATACACAAAATTATATCCTCGTAGTGCTTAGGCCAAGTGAGGTTTGTTGTACACTTCTCCATTATAGTGATATTTTTCTCCTTGTCGTCCGTGGATGTAGCCTAATATTTATTGGGTGAACCACGTTAAATCTGTGTCTCCATCTTATTATCTTGCCCAATTGGTTTATACTTTTCAATATCAATCCCAATCCTTATCACGCATCCTTTATCGCCTGATATTTCCTAACAAGTGGTATCAGAGCAGGGTCATAATAGTCACAAATACTGTATGATTACTATTCATACGTATGGTTACTGTTTATACATACGATCACTATTCATACGTACAACAGTTTTTAAAGATGGCTTCTGTTACAAAATTTGATATTGAAAAGTTTGATGGCAAGATTAGTTTCTCCATCTGGAGAGTCCAAATGTTGGTCGATCAGATGATGCAACCTAGCGATGTGGAGGTCTGGGTAATACCTTGTGTCGAAAGTCTTCCTGACAAGAACAGATGGTCGGGCGGCGTGTCCCGCAGGTTGTTGCGGTGGTACAAGATAGTGGTAGATCTGAAATGATAATCGATGGAGGGGAGGACACGAGATTGTGTGGTCAGAGTTTGAGGGGAGGTTTGTTGGGATGCAAACTCCTCTCACATACAATTATCAAACATCAGCCCACATTCATTCAAGATTGGCAACCAAATTGTTTCAAATTTGGCGTGCTTTTCTTTGGTCAAAAAGGGGTGGCTAATTGCCACCAACTTGTTTTTCTCCTAATTCTTTTGAAATGTCAAAATAAGTAGCCTGCTTATTGCAGGCTACTCTTCTATATAAAGGAGCTCTTTAGCTCCTTCATTTACACACACGGAGGAGAGAAAAATGTAGAGAGAGCCACAAAATTCTGTGAGAGACACATTGTGCATTTTGTGAGTGTTATAATACTCCTTTTATATCACTGAGTGATACACAAAATTATATCCTCGTAGTGCTTAGGCCTAGTGAGGTTTGTTATACACTTTTCTATTATAGTGATATTTTTCTCCTTGTCGTCCGTGGATATAGCCTAATATTTATTGGGTGAACCACGTTAAATATGTATCTCCATTTTATTATCTTGCCCAATTGGTTTATACTTTTCAATATCAATCCCGATTCTTATCACGCTTCCGCTATCATCTGATATTCCCTAACATGGTTCATAACAAAATCAGTGTGAGTTATTGGGATTTTGTTACCATCATCCATGGAGACTTGCTCCATGCCATTAAATGCCTGCAAGTTGTGAGGTTCAGCAGTGATATGATGAGATGCTCTATAGTCGACAATTCAAGGATTTTTTGATATTTGCTGGCCTGAAACATAGTTGGCCTTTGTCTCAAGATGATTGTGAGATTTCGATAAACAAACACTTGCAACATGACCCAATTGGTTGCACAATTGGCAGCAAACACCATCAAAAGTGTTAGTGGTCGAAGAGTGCCACTGATAGGTCGTATTTAAATGATTGTTGGACCGCATTGTTGGGTGCTACTAGTGGTATTGTTGGGGGAACCATTGTTCCGAGAGTTAGAGTGACTAGATTTGTTGGATGTAGCAGCTATGGCAGTGATCTGGTTGGGAGTTTCCTTGGATTCTTCATGGCGAAGAAAATGCTCATGATCCAGTAGTGTTTCGTAGATCTCTTCATAAGTAATTGATGAGTCACAAGCACGGATCGCAGCAGAGATCTCACAAAATTCTAGACCCAAACCAGTCAGGATCTTAACAATAAGTTCAGAGTTGGTAATTGGGGTACCAGCAGTGGAGAGTTCGTCAGAAAGGGATTGAATATTCTGCAAATATTTGGTGACTGGTCGAGAGTCTTTTGTCAGTTGCATAAGCCGATTACGTAAACTAAAAATTCTAGTTTGGGACTTGTTCATATAGGTTATGTGTAATGCATCCCAAACAGTTTTCGCTGAATTAGCGGTTTCAACATTTGTGGCAATTGTTGGATCAACGTATGTTGTAAGTGCGTTTTGAATAAGTTGGTCTTGGCGAAACCAAAGAGACAACGCTGGATTGGAACTAGGGTCCGTACCAGTGTGATAGTGCGAGATGGAGAGGGAGAAGACCTATTGAGATGCCCATAGAGATCATGACCATGCATAAGCATGGAAAATTAGGCCATTCATGCTGAAAAGTTTTAGCTGCCATGTAATTTGATAGGCAATTGGGATCCCCAAATCATCAATAAGGAATCATCATCTTCTTCTGCTATAATTCTTGCTCATTTATGGTATTAGAGCTAAGGTGAAACAATCTTTGCCAAAACAAGAAGGTATCAACAGCTATGAGACCCCTCTGCTAAAACCAACAAAGTGAGGCAATTCAGATGACATTCGACAAACTATTTGGTCTAGATAGATATGGAGAAAGTTTCATAAAGCTGCCTATTTCCTTGTTTGTGTGTTCCTTTACTTCATCATCGATACGCTTAAGAAGACATAATCCCATTCTTGTTCCTTTACCTGAAACCAGAAACAAGAATGGGATGTTTTCTTCTCAAGCGTATCGAAGCTGAAGGGAAGGAACACACAAACAGGGAAATAGGTAGCTTTATAAACATCTCTCCATATGTATCTAGACTAGATGATTTGTTGAATGCCATCTGAATTGGCTTTAGAAGAAAGGTCTCATAGCTGTTGATACCTTCTTGTATTGGCAAAGCTTGTTATATCTTAACTCTGATACCATAAAGGAACAAGAATTACAACAAAAGAAAATGATGATTCCTTATTACTGGAGTTTACAGATTAATATATACATGTTAAAACTTCTAAACTAACTCTAATAAATAGGGAGATAATGCTAATCCGAATTAGCTACTAAAGATTTAGTGAACAATAAATGAAAGTAGTAACTCTAAAAGACTAACAAAAGCAGTAAGTAAAAGATTTATATAACATTAACTACTTCTAATATACAGTAACTACTTCTAATTACTACTGTAAATGATGCTTCGAAGGATTTCTCATAAACCTTCAAATGACACCAACAAAATATGAAATACCTGGATGAGTATGAGACAAATAAATCAAGCCCCCAACCAAGCTTCTAAAACTTCTTGCATTGGTTTGCCCAGTTCTATCTTCCTGCTGCAATTTTTCATTCATATTCAAGGGTGTTGCTGTAGATTTACAGTTGACCAGGCCAAATCTTTTAAGAAGGTCTAATGCATATCTCTTTTGAGAAACAAATACACCACCTTCTTCTTGTTTCACCTCAAGCGTAAGAAACAGATATGCATTAGATGTTCTTAAAGATTTGGCCTGGTCAATTCTAAATCTACAGAAACACCCATGAATTTGAATGAAAAATTGCAGCATGAAGATAGTACTGGGCAAGCCAATACAAGAAGTTTTAGAAGTTTAGTTGGAGGCTTGAATCTTGATTTAATTTTCTCATACTCATCAAAATATTTCATATTTTATTGGTATCGTTTCAAGGACTATGAGCAATCCATCAAAGCATCATTTTGGAGCAGTTCTAGCTCCAGAAGAGTCAACAGAACTTGAGCTTTAGATTCAATACTTAAAACTCTTTTCCTGTCGTTTTTCCCTCTTCAAATAATGCTTCTCATGCTGTTGGGTTGAAGACTGAACTGCTTTCTCATTTGACATTTTTGTTTGGGTTATCTTCTTTATCCTTCCTCTTTTTCTGCTATGCCCCATCCGAACTTCTAATTTCTCCTTACCATCTTCATTTTACATAATTCACTTGTTTCTCCTTGTACCAGCAATCTGTTTGCACATGTCTGAACTTCTTGCGATGATGAATTATTTGCTACTTCTATTGCCTCTTTGCTCATTGAAATTCAGACATGTGCAAGCAGATTGTTGGTACAAGCAGAAACAAGCTTTTTGTAGTACAACTTTACTTCTTCCTCATTCTTGCCAGTGGCATTGACCAAATAACACCACATACCTGGTGTTTATCAATGCCATAAACAACCAATGTATTTTGAAACTTCTTGTGTTGATCTAAGTCCATGCTAAATTTGAGTCCATGTTGAAAATGGCCTCAAATTCAGTATGTGTAAAATAGATTATCTTATATAGATTGTGTTAAGTAAATTGGAGGAGAAAAATAAAAATAAATTATAAAATATGTTTTAAAAAATGTAACTAATTTAATTTTTGAAAAGGATAAATATGTCTAATAATTTTCTATCAATATTTTGATCTTTCAACTTTTGACTTAGTACCTTTTCACTTTTAGTAATTAGTCTAAGTGCAATAATATAATAATAATATGATATATCTACTATTTAATAATATATTTTTTAAATTTAGTATAGGGGTAAAATGAAAATGCAACTTTGAAGTTCGGATTTTTTCACTTTTAGTAATACATGATATGATGATTTAGCTTTAGAAATAAAACAAGTCTTGAGCTACAATTTTAATTAAAAGGAAAAAACTGACAAAGCTAAAGATGAGAAGAGTTTGGATAATGATAAAAGAAGTGGTTCAAGTAAAACACAAATTTGGAAAGAAGTAAATAAATAGAAGGAACTGACTAACCTAAGAAGGCAACTCCTACAGAGAAAAATATTATCTAAGGGTGCTACTTGGTGTTCAAAGATGCTGAATGTGGAAAAAGGTTCTTCTACACTGTTTGGCTAAGAGTTATAGATTTTCAATTTTAGGAGTTCTCCTTAAGGTAGTTTTCTTCAAGTTAGGGAACTAAACCACACTGGGAAACACATACCTTGTGAGGTTGTGTAGTTTTAGAAATTAAAATTTATAATTCCTTAGATTGCTTAGGTTTGTAATCGGACGTTTTAAGGCTCATTGAATCTAGTAAAGATTGGGAGTACATCCTTTAGAGGTACAGATCGTGGTTTTGCACTTTTTCTGAGCCAGGTGATTCCATATAAAAATTAGTATATTCTTTATTACTATTTTTACTATTTTCCTTAAATACGTTAGGCTACATGTTTCACTTAGGCAAACGATTAGAATACCATGTTCTAGTATTCCTGCAATATAGTGTAGAATAAAACATTAGAATACATTGACAATAACAACAACAATGTAGCCAGTATAGTTCCACAAGTAGGAGTGATAGACGAGCAGGTCGAGTTGAATATGGGTCAATCAAATACGAGTTAAGTAAAAATGGATAAAACACCGAACACTACTCATATTTTAAATGGGTAAAAATGAGTTCCTCAATCGATAATATAGGTGAATATGGATACCCATATTATAGTAGGAATATATTAAAAGTTTCAAAAGTAAATCCTTTTACCCACTTCTGACTCCTACTCCTATTAAAAAAATAATTTTTAAAAAAAAATCTTAAAATTTTCCCCCTACCCACCCCACCTCGAGGCCCCTGCCCCAACCCTAACCAAAAAAATTAATTTATTCTTTAAAAAAGTTCTTAATTTTTTTTACCCTCACCCCCTGCTCCTCCGCACCCCCTACTTTTCTAAAAAAAATCTTAAATTTCCTTCCCCTCCCTCTTCCCCAGCCCCACTCCACCTTGAGCACTCTACACAAAACTAATGTAACAAAAATAATATTTTACCCCTAGACCCCCCTCCACGAGCATGCTCCCCTACCCCAAAAGGAATGTTAAAAAATATTTAATTTGTTTTTTGAAAAAAAAATTAAATTTTTTTTTCACCCTCTAACCTTTCCTAATAAAAATTTTATTTATTTTTTCAAAATAATTTGCTTACCCCACCCCATCCTATAAAGTTCCATTTACAATTCATGGAGCAGCTAAATACAAGATATATAAAAAACACATCTATACCACTGGTTATTGCGTGTGTGAGCAAAAGTCAGACCATTCTTCAAAAGTGTGGGTTACATATCCAAAACAACATATCGGCATTTGGAACGACAAGAACCTCCATGCATTTCAAATAGACAGTGGAGAGAACACCAAGTACTGCAAAATTGGAGGCGGAATCAGAAAAGTGAAGGAAAACTACTCACCAAGCGGATTGAAGGAAGGGTCTTATATGTCTAGCTTTATGGTGAAACAGATCTTCTTTTCTAGGTGGTACATGGAGGGACAAGGTAAAGCACCGTAAGTATCCTAGAAATTGACATGAATTAGGTACATAGCAACAATCAGATGAGGAAGGTGAAAAGGAAAAGAAGCTTACACAAGCAGCAGAAATAAAGCCAAGAGGAGAAGAACAAGAGGAAGCAAACTCAGAGCACCGTCATTGAAGGGCCACATTGGGAAAGTAGAAAGGCAAGGAATAGAAATATTGTGTTAGATTCTAGAATGCCCTATATTTTAGGGTCTTATTTTAATTTCGGACGGGTATGGGCCTCCGGACCCAAATTATAAGCTCTTAATTGTTCTATTAATAAAATGAGCTGCTAAGCCCACTATTTGATTTTAAAAAAAAAAAACAAAAAACAACAGTCTACACAAAAAAAGAAAAAAATTAATATCACTTTTCTTTCTTTTATGAATCACTCTCTTTTACCGATACTAGTTTTCAAACACGTGTGTTACACGTGTATACTATGCTAATTAGTATAAATGCTTTTAAAATATAAACGTGCAATGTGTTACATTGAATTTAAAGAGAAAAAAATAAAAATATTATCATTATTATCATTGTAGGACAGATCATATGAAAATGTTGTCATCAAATGAATTGCAAAATTAATACTCTAACG
This sequence comes from Solanum clarkiae, assembly GCA_011800125.2. Lineage (NCBI taxonomy): Eukaryota > Viridiplantae > Streptophyta > Magnoliopsida > Solanales > Solanaceae > Solanum > Solanum clarkiae. Next base: position 8,826 of record JAABOM020061706.1, read on the forward strand.
ACTTCAAATTTGCGATTCTTATATTATACCAAGTATTATACTTGATAAAGTTCCCATTTTAAAAATAATTATTACAATTCATAATTTAAATGTTGACACTGTGATTGCCAAATATTTAATGCCTCATACTTTCTGCCTTTTCTAAAAAGATAGTAGTCTCGATCTTTTTACAAATGCATACATATCAAGAAGTTGTTGTCGAATGAGAGCAGTATTTTTTTTAAAAGTTGCAAAGAAATTCAATCAACATATATCTTCTTTAGGATGGTTAATAGATCATGATCAATATTATAGTATACACCGACAAAAAAATAGTAATTATTTATTATAAAATAATCATTACTTAAATATTCAATTGATATATACAAATCATAATTACACGTATATGTACCTTTGTCTTCTTATCTGAGTCAAAATTATTAATTCTATCATCTGTAAATTTTGACAAAAAAATATTTATTAAATTATATGCATATAATTAAATTATGAAATATAACACAATCATTTGTGAGATTATACTCCTTTTATCCCATTTTAATTGAATTTGTGAGGTAATGTACACATATTAAGAAAAATATTCAAAGACAAAATTTACACTATACTTTTCACTATCACTCTTTGTAAAATTATAAATATGTAGTGTAATTTATCTCCTAGAAAATCTAAAAGTTCAAGAAATGAAAGGACATATATGAAAAAAGTTTCAAACATTCACCTTGAACTTTGAACAATTCAAATATTTTGAATATTGAAAATGCCTCAAAAATTCAATTAATTTGAGACGGAGGGAGTAATAGTCAATTGTCATACTTCATGAAAAATACAGCTCTATTACATGAGGAAAGATAATAAATGTGTGAATTTGATAGAAGGAAAAAAAGGAAACAATATAATTGCTACTAATTCACTACTGAACAAAAAATAAAATACTCAAAATTAGGTGTATATAAAAGAAAAGGTAACTTTGAATCTGTATATACTTACTTATGGACCAATCTAAAAAATAAATGAATTGCATACATTAAAATTTGATGTCATTAAATAAAATTTCAATGAAATAGTAGTATTTTCAATTGATAAATAAGCAGGAGATTGAATTACCCACTTTGCATAAGTTCAACTTCCACCATTCATATAACATCAAATCAACAAATTAAGATTTTATAAAATAAAACTATTTTCGACAAAATAAAAAAGAGAAAAATGAAAGTATTAGTCCTCTATACCTTAATTCAGCTTCTACTGTCCAAAAAATTAGACACACAATGAATATAGAATTGCAATATGTGTAGGAAAAACTAGGATAAATGAAAAACTTATAACTTATTTGAAATGTAACATTTAATATAAAATCATGTCTTTTTGAATTCTTCAACATAGCACAGAAATGAAAAAAAAATAAAAATAAAAAGTAGCAGGTTTGTAACTGATTTGACATTATACTGTTTGATAAAAAACCATGTCTTTGTAATTTATTGTGGTAAACATGAAAATAAAGAATCAATAAATTTTGATTTATTAGTATTAATAATTTCTTTCTTTTCATTTAGAGAATAAAATTAACTAATTAGTCTTCTCTTGTTTTAAATCAATTGAAAAAAAAATTACAAATAAAGAATGAAATAAAATAAACCCTTTTTCTTCTTTCCTCTTTCTTGTTTCTATATTTTCTTATCACCCTCCACAACCAGTCAATTTTCCTACTTTGAATATATTTTTTTCATTCTCAAAATTATTAAATTATTTGAAAGAGAATAAATTCCAATAAAATATACCTTGCTCTTTTAAAAGTTTTCCTGCACAAAATTTGTTGTGACTCAAAAAATGGAGAAATGCCCAAAGAAAGTGAAAAGACTTCTAACTGCTTTCACATTACACTATTGTTTAATGAGCTAGGAATCATGTCTTTTTTTTTTATTAATTTAATTTTTAGAGTTTATTAAGGAAAATTTTTTTTAATGGCATTGTTGTAGTA
>JAABOM020061707.1:0-10799 GCA_011800125.2 Solanum clarkiae
CAAGATTAAATTATTTTGAACACAAATTGGTAGACTATCATCATTTTGTCTACTTAAATCTCCCGAAGATATTAACTGCAATAGTTATTATTTACCATAAAGATAGACTTTTTGAATCTAACATTTTCCTTCTCTATGTAAGTAATTGGATAAATTTTCTCCATTGTTACCACTTTTTTTTTCTTTCTTGAGAAAGCTACTCAATATTTTTTTTATCAAGAGTGCTTGACTGTCATTCTTAATCTCCGATCAACTGGTTGTCTTCTCCATCAACATTTTTACGATTGCTTGGACCAAAATCTTTTCTGGGTTTGGTTTGATTCTTCCCACAAAAAAAAAATCATTCTGAAAGAATTGTGGAACTAAAGGATGCTGTTTGGAGTTTCCGAATTTGCTAAAAGCACGAGTTCATCAAGAATTGGTTCAACATTTTTGAAGATTGCAAGATTTATTCAACGTTCAAGAGCTATCCACTGAAGAATAGATTGCAAAAGTCAGATTCAGGTAGTCCTCTTCAAATTCCTGGTTTTATTTTTCCAAAGTAACTTCAAATTTGTTCAGGTTGCCTTTAATTTTTTATTTTTAGATCAATTTTCATTGCTTTATACCATGATATTTAGAGTTCTTTCGCAACAAGTTCCCCCTTTGTTTAGATATATCTTTTTGGCTAAATTGTTTATTGTGTACTATTACATATCTTTAATCTCTTCTCCATTTTTGCCCTCGTTTTATCTCTGCCCGTTGACTATTTTTCTCTTGATAATCATTTAATATTTTAGTATATCTCATTCTGTTATGTGTTTGTGTGAAAAGTTATTTTTAGGGATTTTAAATTACTCACTAATATTATTTTGATTTCTCATTGTTGCATATTGATTATAGTGCTTTGTGCCTAGCGTATATTATTTTGTTTGTTTTGTATACTACTGTAGCTTCTTGACCTTTTGTAGTTTAGTGAGTTATTAGTTCTTAGTTTAGTGGCATTGGAGTTTGATGGTGGATTAGAGTCATGTCACCGGTTGGGGTTGGAGGCAAGGGGTAGTAGTTGTAAGAGGGACACATGCTTAATTAAGTTGAGAGTAGGATTGTGGAACGTAAGATCACTTATAGGGAAGTCTATAGAATTCAGGAAGAGTCTTAAGAGGAGACAAATTAATATAGCATGTGTTAGGAGATCCGATGGGTAGGCACCAAAGTTCGGGATGCAAAAGAGTTTAAATTATGATACTTTGGTGGCTCTAGGGATAGAAATGGACTAGGTATTCTAGTAGATGAGAACCTTAAGGAGAATGTGGTTACTGATAAGATGATGTCTATCAAACTTGTGATTGGTAGTCATATAGTGAATATAGTTAGTGCCTATGTGCCTCAAGTGGCATGGATAAGAAAGTCAAAAAACTCTTTTGGGAGGACTTAGATGAGGTTGTGCGAGGTATACCAGACACAAAAAAAAATCTTTATTGGAGGAGATTTTAATAGGCATATCAATGTAACTTCTAGTGGTTTCGACAATGTTTATGGAGACTTTGGTTTTGGGGAGAGGAATGGAGGTGGGACATCTTTCTTGAATTTTGCTAAAGCCTTTGAGTTGGTTATTGCTAACTCATGTTTTCTGAAGAGAAAAATCACTTGATTACTCCTATGGAAGGGTGATATAAGCCTTCGCAGGAATTTTAAGATTATACGAGTGAAAATATTTCCACTTAAGTTGGGCTTCTAATGATGGGTTTAGTGATTTAGAGGGATAAGAGGAAGAAGTCTATTTATGTCTGATCGAGGATTAGATGGGGAGGCCTGACTCCGACCCTTTCTCGAGTAATGGGAGAAAATTGAGTAGTTTGGGGGCTTGGAGCAGTAAAAGAGGTGTGAACACCATGTGGGACATTACTATTGGTTGCATAAGCAAAGTAGTTACCAAGGTACTAGGGGTATCGAGAGGGACCTTTGGTGGATACCAAGGTGATTGGTAGTTGAGTGGAGAAGTTCAAGGCAAAGTCAAAGCTAAAAGATTGCTTATAAAAAGTGGTTAGAGTGCATGGATGAGGATAAAAATGAAGGCTTAAGGATATCTATAAGATGGCAAAGACAGAAGTGAAGACAACGGTCATCACGAGTGTTAAGACAACAACGTTTGAAAGCTTGTTAGTGCAGCAAGGTAAAAAAGGCAAGAACAAGAGATTGTATAGGCTAGTGAAAGACATAGATATAAAATCTCACAACTTAGACCAAGTGAAGTGCATCAAGGATGAGGAGGGTGAGGTGTTGGTGGATGAGACTTGCATTAAGCAACAGTGGCAAGCTTACTTTCATGAACTCTTAAACAAAAATGGGGAATGAGATATTGAGCTAGGTGATTTAACGCACACTGATAATCCTAAAAAATTTTGGTCACTGCAGGTGTTTCAGAGTTGAGGAGGTTAGATGGGCTATTAATAGGATGAACAGAGGGAGAGTGATCAGACTCGACGAGATTCTGGTGGATTTTCGGAAGAGCTTGGTTAAAGATGATATAAAGTGGTTGACTAGGTTGTTTAATGCTATTTTGAAGACTACTAAGATGCCCAATGAATGGAGGAGGAGTACAATGGTTCCAATTTATACGCACAAGGATGATATTCAAAACTAGAACAATTACTGAGGTATCAAGTTATTAAGACACACTATGAAGGTCTGGGAGAGAGTGATAGAGATGAGGGTAGGAAAAGGAGTGTCTATATCTAAGAATAAATTTGAATTCATGTTGGGGCAGTCGACTACTGAAACAATTCATCTTCTTCAGAAGCTAGTGGAGAAATATAGGGAAAGATAGAGGGACCTTCATATGGTGTTCGTTGATCTTGAGATGGCATTTGACAAATTTTCGAGGGATGGACTATGGAGGTTTATAAAGGTGAAAGGTGTTACTATGGTATATATTAGGATGATAAAGGACATGTATGATGGAGCCAAAACTCGAGTAATAACGATGGGAGGAGACTTAGAGTATTTTCCTATTGGGATAAGACTTCATCGAGGATTTGTGTTGAACACTTTTCTTTTTTCATTATTAATGGATGGGCTAACATAGTCTATTTAGGAAGAGGTTCCATGGTGTATTCTATTTGCGAATAACACAATATTGATTGATGAGACCTGGGATAAAGTTAATAATAGGTTAGAGGTTTGGAGACATATGTTAGAATCCAAGGGGTTCAAATTGAATAGGACCAAAACATAAAACTTAGAGTGCAAATTTAGCATTGTAAGGATGAACCAAACATTGAAGTAAGACTTTCCACCTAATCTATTCCTAAGAGAGATAACTTAAAATATCTTGGGTTATGATATCGATGATGATGTCACATATCATACAGGGGCAACATGGACAAAATGGACTCTTGCCTCTGGAGTATTGTGTGATAAGAAGATACCACTTAAACTTAAAGGTAAGTTCTACAGAATGGTAGTTATATTGTCTTTACTATATGGGATAGAGTGATAGCCAATTTAAAACTCACATGTAGAGAAGATGCAAGTTGAATAAATGATGATGTTGAGATAGATGTGTGTACATACTGGGGGATATGATTACGAATGATGCAATTCGAGGGAAGTTAGGGGTGGACTCTATCGCAGACAAAATGAGAGAAGCAAGATTGCGATGTTTTGGGCATGTATAGAGAAGAAGTGTTGACAATGTTCCTGCTAAGAGGTGCGAGAGGTTGGATGTAGGGGTTACACATAGGGATAGAGGTAGACCGAAAAAGTATTGGGGGAGATGATTAGATAGGATATGATGCAACTTCATATCATTGAAGACATGACCTTAGATAAAAAGGAGTGGAGGTTGCACATCAGAGTAGAAGTCTAGACGGCTAGTAGGAGTAGGATAATGTCTGGCCTTGTGATACAGTAGATTAGTGTAGAGGTAGTCGTGTCCTTTTATATTATATTATTATTGTCCGTTACTCAGTTTGTTACTTTTATTGTCTTTACAAATTATCATTTAATTTTCATTCTAGTTGTTTGGTTTCATATCTTGTATTTTCTACTTTTGGGGATGATACTTTTGAGATGAGGGTCTTTTAGAAACAATCGCTCTATCTCTATGAGGTAGTGGTAAGGTCTTCTTACATTTTACCATTCTCAAACCCCACTTGTGAGATTTCACTGGGTATGTTGTTCTTGTTGTTTATTTAGTATAAGGTGGTAGAAAGAAAAAGAAAGAACAGAAATCAAAGAAAGAGAAGAACAACTCAAAAATGTTTTTTGTTTTGCTTTCTCAAATTTTTCACAGGCTAAAAAATGGATTTTGATGCTTCCATCAACTATGGGCAAACTAGTAATGTAGATGTTCCTCCAAGTTATGTAGGCCTTAGAATTCTCTTGGTTAATCATGATACAACTTCTCTTTCAAACATAGCAACTATTCTTGAAGAGCATTCTTTTAAAGGTACATTAATCTTATATTTCTTTAAGTTTTCTCTCATATATATATATTGAGCCTTTTCCCCCTATTTCTTGTTGGATCTTCTAGGTAAAATCTGTACTTGTAGTCTATTATTAAAAAAGTGAATTTTTGTCAAATTAATGGTTAATTTTTTTTGTTATACATGGACTTATATTTTAGATTTAAATTTTTTGGATTAGATTTGATCGTTGAAATTTGAAGAAGAATTTTTTTTCTTTTTTACTAAAGATTTCAGTCAATTTAACATGTGTTTCATGTATGACTGAGTGCAGCTACAATGAATAAATTACAATGGCTTTGAATGAATTTATTAGATTTGTTTTGTTTTAATAAATTAATGGTTGGAATTTCTTACTTATAATGCTTGGAACACAACAAATGGAGTCAAATTAAGTCGTTTAATTGTTTATGTAATGGATGCTTGAGAATATATGTATTAGCATTTTCTAGGTTTTTAGTTTGAACTATCTAATGGGCACCCAGATTTGAACCTGCCGGAAGGGTTCAAAGTGCCGAAGTTTGATACTTTCAGCGGGAGCGGGAATCCTCTGGCTTATTTAAGGGCGTACTATGACCAGTTAGTGGGAGTTGGGAAGAACGAAGCACTACTGATGCAACTATTTAGTAGAAGTTTAAGTGGAAGGCTCTATTATGGTTCGCCTCCCAAGATGTAAATCGATGGGATAGCTGGAGAGCCATGGTCAAAGACTTCGTTGAGAATTTCTCTTACAATGTTGAGATAGTGCCAGATCGTTATTCGTTGGAAAGGATCAAGCAAAATTCAACAGAGAGCTACCGAGAATATGCATACAGGTGGAGGGAGACTGCTGCCGGAGTACAACCTCCCATGTCTAAAAAGGAGATTTTAGAAGCATTTGTGTGCTCACAAGAGTCAGAATTCTATGACAGATTGATTTTTCTCGTGGGAGTGAAGTTTGCAGACATGGTGAAAGTTGGGGAACACATTGAGGATGGTTTGAAAATGGGCAAGATTGGACACATAGCAACTTTAGCAAGAACGTCAGGGGTGGTAAGGAAAAGGAAAGAAGATGCGTTAGCTGTCTCTAGCATACAAGACAAGAGGAGAACCCTTAGCAGTCAACCCAGAGAATTCACTCAAAGTCCATCCTCCGCCTTTCATGCTCAACAAGGCTATCACTCTTCGCCTCTTCCCCATTATCATGCTTCACAATATCCAGACTACCAGCCGGCACTGCCAAATTGCTCCTATATACAACCAACTTATCCATATCCTCCTACCAGTTACCCAAGATTCCAGACCCCTACACTTCCCCATCGAAACCACCCCAATTACCATAAGACGCCTCCAGCACCACAAAATAACCATAATCCTCCTAACCCAAAACCATCTAGGGTATTCACTCCACTCGCAGAGAGCCGAACAAAACTATTTGAAAGGTTGTCAGTTGCGGGACTTATCCAGCCTGCCCCTCCGAGAACTATGGATGTTAATTCTCGTTTCTTCCGGAGTAATCAGATTTATGCTTACCACTCTAACAGTGTTGGACATGACACTGAAGATTGCACAACTCTGAAGCATAAAATTCAAGATTTAATTGACCGTAACCCGGTTATTCTCCAGTCTGACGCTCCATGATCGAACCCTAGCCTAGCCAATACAACATCTATGATTTGAAGACCTGAAACTTTCTTTCCCTATAATCTCATTATTTACTTCTAATCATTTCTATGTTTGTTATCAGATTATCACTCTTTGTAATGAACTACGTTTGACCTGAATTCTCAAGAATGAGATACGTAGGCGGCCTATGTCAGCCTCGGTCACTTTTTATTCAAAATCGATATTTGGTCTACTTCCTGATGGAGAACTACGTTTGACCTGATTCCTGCCCCAACAGGATACATAGGCGCCACAACGGCTCGGTCATATTCCCAGAAAGGAAACTGGGACAGAATTTTTGAAAGGAACTCAAAAATCCTGAGCACAAAGAAGTCTTCTATAATAAATTGAAGTTTGAGGCACAGCGAATTTTCTACTGGGACAGAATTTTTTAGAAAGGTCTCAAAAATTCTCAAGATTCTTTTGATTAGCTAACAATCCTTAACAACATAAACTGGGACAGAAATTTTTGAGGATGCCCTCAAAATTTTGCTGAAAGTCACATTTTTCTACTTTCTGTCCATCAAGGGGTGGGAGATCAAAATAATCTATCCACAACAAGATGAGGAGTAGACAATCGAAGAATCAGCACAGATCAGTTCATTTTAAACGAAGAAATTTTCTTTGGATGCAGAAAAATTTTGCAGGTCCTATCTACAAGAAGGCAGTCGAGACGTGAATAAAAAACTTGCACGGGAAAACAACTAAGGCACTCAAGTAGCAACAATCTGTCAAGGACCAATTCATCTTTTTTGAAAGCTAAGAAATTTTCTGTGGATGCAGAAAAATTCTCACAGGAAACTAGCGTAAGAGAAGAATAGTGAGGCGTGGATAGTTTCTGTCTCGCCATGGTCATCGGCAATTAATCGAATATCAATTCCTTTTAAACTAATAAATTTTCTGTCGATACAGGAAAACATCACAGGTCTTATCTCCAGAAGAAGAGTAAGGCACGAATAGTTTCGTCTCCCTAGGTCATCAGCAAATGATGAAGATTAATCCATTTAAAACTAAAAAAAAATTGAAAATTTTCACAAAAGAACATTTGAGGCGTGAATAGTTCCGTCTCGCCCATAAATTTTGCATGTCTTATCTACCAGAGAATAGCTGAGGAGCAAATAGTTTCATCTCATTCAAATCTCCAGCAATTTTATCACATCTTGTGCATCGAAGAGAGAGTCAGGTTCATTTTACTATTTATCAATATCATAACTAGTTTATTTTCCATTTATGTCAGATGCCAGTTTACTTTCCAGTTGTGCCAGTATATTTTTTTAGTTATGCCAGATGCCAGTTTATTTTCCAGTTATGCCAGATGCCAGTTTTCTTTCCAGTTGTGCTAGTATATTTTTTTTAGTTATGCCATATGCCAGTTTATTTTCCAGTTATGCCAGATGCCAGTTTATTTTCTAGTTATGCCAGATGCCAGTTTACTTTCCAGTTGTGCCAGTATATATTTTTTTTAGTTATGCCAGATGCCAGTTTATTTTCCAGTTTGTGTCAGGTTTACTGACCAGTTTATGCCAGAAACCAGTTTATTTTCTAGCTTATACCAGGACAATTGCCAAGAGGACCAATGCTCCATTGCATATTCCTCCAAACTATTTTATTTCCAGCAGCCGACAAAGGCCGTTGCATATTCATCCAGTACCAAACTATTTTATTTCCAATCGCCAAGAAGGCCGTTGTATATTCACTGCCAAGAAAGCTATTTTATTTTCAACTGCCGAGAAGGCCATTACATATTCATTTGCCAAGAGGGCCATCTCATATTCACTTGCCGAGAAGGCATCATTTATTTCCGAGAAGGCATTACATTTATTGCCAAGAGGGTCATTTCATTATTCATCTGTCGAGAAGGCATTACATTTCATATTTATTTGCCAAGAGGGCCATCTCATATTCATTTGCCAAGAAGGCATCATTTATTGCTGAGAAGGCATTACATTTATTGTCAAGAGGGCCATTTTATTATTCATCTGCCAAGAACGACATTACATTTATTGCCAAGAGGGCCAGTTCATTATTCATCTGCCGATAAGGCATTACATTTCATATTCATTTGCCGAGAAGGCATTATATGTATTGCCAAGAGGGCTATCATCATCAACTCATTGCCTATCACGTCGAAAGGAGAAGGATAAATATTGAAAGGGGTAAAAGATGACGTCTCTTGTTCAAATTATGTTGACTAACACTCTATTTCAGAAATGTCGAGAGCATCCGAAAGGATGAAATCTCAAAACAAACCACAGGTGTGAACGTCATCAAATAGGACGCAGCACAACGTGGAACTTTCTCTTAGCAGCGAACTGGGACATAGTCCGAAGGGGGGCATCAAACCTTTCAGACACGAGCTGGGAAGCGACTACCACCAAAATCTAACCACACCCCTGTCAAAAGGCATGTGGGAATCTTTGTGAGTCGGTTAGTTTATTTTTAATTTCTCGTTCGAATAATCTCCACTCTCACCAAAGGCAACATTCCAATCCGAGTGACAATATACCAAGAATTTTGGAAATTACGAGTTCTCAATTATGAATGTAACAAGCTCCACATTTATGGTTAAGAGGTTACAAGCCTCTTTTTCATAATTCAATTTGTTGTCACTCCTCCTAAACCAGAGGTCATCTCCAGATAAGGAATTTCCTCTCCAACCGATTGAGTCGAACTACAAGAAGCCTGATTCCTATGTCCAAGGATATGTAGGCGGGCTCAATTTTGAAAACTCAGATGCATTTCAATCACTCCTAAAATCTCATTCCCGAGCATTACAATCTCTCTATAATTCGACATTGGGATAGCTTTTTATTTCAAGTTCGTGCGTAAAATCAAGCGCTTTGAACTACAAGTGGCCTGAATTCTCATACAACCTGAGATATGTAGGAAACCCAAAACCAGGGCTCGGCCATAATTCCTTAAAGTCGGCGTTGTCGACTAAACATTGAGTTAGTCAAGTTTCTTTGTCCACGAACTCTTTCATCAATCGCATCCAAAGAAAGGGACAACTGTTGACACCCAATTTTTACCCTCCACAGTCTCAAATTAGTCATCGAGCTTTATTTTTTATTTTTAACAATTTATAAATAATTTTTAAAAAAAAACTAATTAAGGCGGGCGCGTGCACCCCACGCGCCCCCAATCCTTCATTTTCCCCATTCCCTCTCCTTCTTCTTCTTCATTTTCATCTTTCCCCAAATCAACCGCCCCTCTTCTTCATCTCCTTCTTCTTCCTTCCCTATTTCCCAACACACCCCTTTCCCAAATCCCCTCTTCCCAACGTTCCCCGACAACCCCCGCTCCCCCCACGATTCAATGTTGGTCATGCATATCCTTTTTTTCAAACTCAAATTGATTCGTTTCAAACCCTAATGGTCCCATATTTAATCCCTCTTCGTCTTCGTTTGAGGCAGCCACAGTCATCATCGAGAATCCCTTGAAAATCTGAGCAAGTTTCAATTGCTAAGGCGGCGAAACGAACCCAAAACCTTAGTATAGGAGCCATCGATATAGGAGGAATTCGGCGGCAGCGATTTGAATCAAAGAAACTCGAGCAAGAATTCAACGAATTTCCATAGATTTTTTTTTATTTCTGAAAATCCCAAAACTTCACTCAACTACTGTAGTCGTCAGCCACTTTAATCCAGAAACGTTCGTTGATTTCTCCAGCCGGATTAAAGTCCAAAGCCAGAGCATCTGAGTCAAAAATTTGAAACGAACTTTCCTGGTTGTGTCGAAATTCACTGTTTAAGCTCGTCGTCTCAGTTCGCTTCCCCGACAAAGGTAATACTCTAATCTCCCTTTTCGCTTTGAGCCTCATATATTGTGTTCGAATATGTGAAACTATATCGAAGTCTTCATGTTGATGTTAAATTCTTTTTGACTAAAAATGCCTCGCTGTGATGGTTTGATGCTGAATCTGTTGTTGTTATTGAAGCGTTTTCTGGTTAATGTTCAGTTCTGGTGGCGTCCTGTTAGTTTAGATCAGAAATAGGTGTTCATGTCACTATGTGTTGACTAGAGTGCTAAGTAACGTCTTCTCTGTTTGCTGATAAATTATTGAGAACCAGTTCGGAGTCAGAATGATTTTATTTCTCAAAGATATGCTGTAAATGTTATTTTGGAAACTCTGTTATTTCGGATCAGTACTGAAGTTTCAGTTAATTGACTCTTAGTTTAGTCGGGCTTAATGCTACTGGTTGAGAATGTTCAGTTGTTATCACTGTTGCATGGATTTTAACTTGACTTCAACTTGAAATTGCTATGATGTTATTGTAAGTGATGTTCATCTCATTGATAGTTTGGGCTTGAGGCTAGATTTCAAGCCATCCTGTTTACCTTATGTCGTCCCAAGTCTTATAAAAACTGATTTTCATGGTTTACTGGCATTCTGTTTCCAGTTTCAACACCATTTGTTCTGATTTATGGGGGGTCCAAATTACAATGCTTTATGTATCGCTTCTTTGCTGTATGATGCCTGTCAAATGGTCGCACTTGTTTTATGCCACCAAAGTCTGGATGTTGGTCCTGAGTTGAAGTTAAAATGTGTTTCCTACTAATCTCTTGACCTTCACTTTGGTTATGGCTGGTATTCGTTCCTCTTTCTCTACTGCTCTGTGAAACATCTCTTCTTACTTAGTAGAAGTCACTGTGTCAATCTTGGGTTATAGCTAGTGTCTGTCTTGCTTAATTTGTGTGGAAGCATTT
>JAABOM020061708.1:0-10799 GCA_011800125.2 Solanum clarkiae
GATATACTGTATGTGAAGTAATAACTCAAATGAGACCATGCATTGGTGCAAGATTAGAGACCACCTTTGGTTATACTGTTGAATCATATACTTTATGTTCTTTATTTTACTTTACCTTTACTACATAATCTGTGCACAACTATAATACAAATGGCCAACTGATCAGTGGTAAAACTATAGAGGGATCGTCTTTGGCTAGGTTCTTCCTTAACCCCTCTGGCTATCACCTGTGATAGGATCGTCCTTGGCTAGGTGATTCTTCCACCCCTCGGGCTACCACCCATCAATAAACAATATACTTTACCTTTCAATTACCTTTGAGATGGTTTTTTTGATGGTCACAATATTGGAGCTGTAGGACTGTATATGTAGCATATGACATGTAGATAATCATACAAGACAATATAACAATGAAAAAAGTACATTATACAAATAATGAAATGCGTATGAAATGGAACAACTCATGAACTTTATTTAGTAACAAGAACCCATGTAAATTGGTATCCAAGCATGTATGAAGAGTTGAAAGTGACTATGTATGGAAGCATATGAACATATCAAAGAGTGGAGACATGGTTAATAGTTTTGTCGGAGTTGGCAAGTGCCTTTATGTGCCAAGGAAGAATCTAGATTTCATGCCAAGTAATACGAAATCAAGTAGCCTTACATACCTCGTTGTACTACCTCATTACCACCGTGAGATAATCTTCCCTTCCCCCAAGTATTTATATACAACATAGTAGGCAATAATACTAGTATTAGTAGCAAAGAAACACTTCTTGGTAGCCCAATATCACAAAAACTAACACCCAGGTAGCAAGCCTATAATTAGCGACACAAATGCATTCTTTCAATCTTTTCACTTATAATCATACTTTCTAACACACATTCAGATGTACACATCATGTGTAGCCTGTTTTAGTCCTACGAGAGTCTTACAACAGCCCACAAAGCACAACACTTAATAATTCGACACAATCTATAAATGGATAGCATAACATTACCTCTCTTCGCTACATTTCGACGTCGATAATTCCAAACCTATTCCAAGTCCAACCAAACTATTCCAACAACATTTACACATACAAATAGTACTAAAATAGTCTTAGAACATCACCCAAGAAGTCATGAAGGACGTGAGCCAATAACCTTCCATCCAATAGCTCACAAGTTCCAATCAACATTACACTTAAGATAACACAATAAAATGTGTTTCTTAAATGAAACCAAAATCAGGGAAACAACCTTAGGGTAATATTTATACCTCAAACCATATTAATGGCATCAATTTCTCTTCATAAATCATCCCACAAACCATATACGAGTCACTAAAACAAAAGGCAAGTGTGCAGCAACTTTCTAAATACATGCTACCCCAAATTTCCAGCACAAACATACTAGCATATACTTGTTATTTTTCATAAGAAAATCATACTAAAAAAATGTGTCAAGTTACTTACCACTACCTTCAAGGTGTAGGGCTTGTCCAAGACCCTAGAAGTTTCTTTTAGCTGCTTTACTAAGTCAAGAGAAATTGAGAGAAAACTTGGAGACAATCTGTTTTTTTTCCTTTTTGATGGTCAAGTTAACAATGACTTGTGGGAGCTGCTTTAACCCTTTTTAAGGTGTGATTTTGGCTTCCTTACTAAGGTATTCTTAACATTATTTAACCAAGCTAGTGATGTAGCTCCTTTCTCCTTTCATTTGGGCCTGTTGGGGCTCCAAATTGGTTGGGCCTTTGCTGCCCATTTTCAGTTTTCTTCTTAATTAGTTTAGGTCTAAAGTATCCAAGAAATTGTTGTATTTGGGACCTTTTAATACCCTCCTTGGGCTGAACATATATTCCATTTATGATGCTAAAAAATGGGCTAAAGTTACACCTTTAACATGGACTTTATTCATAATCGGATTTGGACAAATGTAACGTCGAGCCTCATCTCCGTTTAGCTAGCAATTTAAGCTAAGCAAGTAGGTGACTCACCTGCTAGCTTCTTAAGTTCTACAAGCACCTCAATTCTCTCACTTTATTTAAGGCTGTGATCTCCTCAATTTGACACAAAACATGTATACACTCGACCCTCTTAACCATTAGACGTACATATGCCCCTATAACATGAGGTTCGAGCACTTTCAAAAATGGGCGCTAATTTGACCAAACCATATCATGTTTCATTTGCATAGAACTAATATTGTAAGGTGTGGGGTGTTACATCCTCCCCCCTTAGGAACATTCGTGCTCGAATGTTAGCACAATTGGATAGCTTAACCAAGTTTAGACCTTTACTTACTTAACTATTTCACAACATATTAAATATTCAATCACACATACCTATCAATGTCCCAATTCTGTATATTGAACTCCCTCCTTAGCTTCAAATAAGTGAGGATATTTCAAATTCATCGCATCCTCAGCTTCCCATGTTACCTCTTTTGCTTGCTGGTTCCTCCAAAGTACTTTAACTGAAGTTATTTCTTTGTTCCTTAGCTTCTTAACTTGACGGTCTAGAATAGCAATAGGTACCTCTTCATAGGCAAGATCTTCTGTAACTTGTACATCCTCAATAAGAGTGATACGGGATGGGTTACCTATGCATTTTTGAAGCATTGAGACACGAAAAACTGGATGAACCATTAAAAGGTCTTAGGGTAGCTCCAGTTCACATGCAACCTGCCCGAACTTGTTAATAATCTGATATGTCCCTATGTAATGTGGGCTCAGTTTTCCCTTCTTACCAAATCTCATAACCCCTTTCATTGGAGACACCTTTAAAATTACCCAATCCCCTACTGAGAATTCTAGTCCTGTCCTCCTAGCATCCGCATAGGATTTGTGATGACTTTGGGCTGTTTCTAGTCGCTGATGTATCATCTTAACTTTTCCATGGCTTGTTGCAATAGATCTGGCCCAAGCGAAGTGGTTCCACCCACTTCAAACCATCCAATTAGTGACCTACATTTTCTCCCATACAAAGCTTCGTAAGTTACCATCTTCATAATCGTGTGGCAGCTATTATTATAGGTAAATTCAATAAGTGGAAAATGGTCCACCAATTACTTTTAAAGTCCAATGCATAAGCTCACAACATATCTTCAAGTGTATGAATGGTGCGTTCTGCTTGACCATCTGTTTGGGGGTATAATGTTGTACTCAAATTCACTTGTGTCTCTAAACTCTTTTGGAAGGACTTCCAAAACTTTGCAGTGAATTGAGCTCCTCGGTCAGATATAATGGAGATTGGGACTCCATGTAGCCTAGCTATATCTTTTAGGTATAGCTTGGCATACTCTTCAGCTATATAATCACTCCTAACTGGCAAGAAGTGTGTTGATTTTGTGAGTCTATCAACTATTACTCATATGGTGTCAAACTTTTGAAATAAGCGAGACAAACTGGTAACAAAATCCATATTGATCATATCCCACTTCTAGGTTGGAAGCCTATACACTGCATATAACCTCCTGCTTTTAGTGTTCTACTTTCACCTATTGGCAATTTGGACATTGAGCCACAAATTCTGTAAGGTCCTTTTTTATACCTCCCCACCAAAAATTCGCTTCAGGTCATGGTACATCTTAGTTGATCCTGTATGGATGGAATATCAAGAATGATGGGCTTCTTCCATTATCCTTTTTTAATCCATTAATATCAGACACACATATTCTATTTTGGTAGTAAAGTACTCCATTTTGTGTAAGATCAAAGCCCTTTACCGTACCCTGACTCACCTTTTCCTTAAGCTATCATAGAACAGGATCCTCGAACTATTTTTCTTTCACCTTTATTACCAATGAAGACACTGTTGTATTATACACAATAACCTCTTCCTTTGGAGTTTCAAGAAGGCGAACTCCAAAATTGGCTAGCTTATGTAGATCCTTAGCCATTCCGTGACTTATCATAGCTGGATCATCAATATTCATGATTTCCTTATGACTCAGAGCATCGGCTAGCACATTTGCCTTCCCTGGATGGTATAGTATATCAACATCGTAATCCTTTATTAGCTTTAGCCATCTCCGTTGTCTTAAGTTTAGGTATTTCTGCTTAAAGATGTACTTCAGGCTTTTATGGTCAGTAAATATGTAAACATGAACCCTATACAAATAGTGGTGCCATATTTTCAAAGCAAACACAACCGCTGCTAGCTCAAGATTAATTGTTGGATAGTTTTTCTCATGTGGTCATAGTTTCCTAGACGCATAAGCAATTACCCTACCATTCTGTGTCAGTACACACCCTAAGCCAACTCTTGAAGCATCGTAATACACTGCATACCCCTCAGTGCCTTCTGGAAATACTAGCACAACACAAAATTTAGCTTATTTTTCACCTCCTGGAAGCTCCTTTCACATGCATCACTCCATTGGAACTTGGTTGCCTTATGTGTCAGCTTTGTTAGGGATACAAAAATAGAAAAAAAACCTTCAACAAACATCCTGTAATAACCTGCCAAACCTAGGAAGCTCCGAACTTCCGTGGGTGTTGTTAGTCTTGGCCAATCTTTCACAGGTTCTATCTTTTGTTAATCAACCCTTATTCACTCATCATACACAATATGACCCAAGAATGCCACTGATTTTAGCCAAAATTCACATTTAGAAAACTATGCATACAACTGTCGATCACGAAGAATCTGTAAACACTTGTCATAAGTAATCTGCATGGTCCTCTTCTGATCTTAAATATACCAAAATTTCATCTATAAACACTATCACAAACATATCCAAGAATGGCTTGAATACCCTATTCATCAGATCCATAAAAATCGCTAGTACATTCGTTAGCCCAAAGGACATAACAAGAAATTCAAAGTAACCATAGCACGTTCTGAAAGCAGTCTTAGGTATATCTTTCTCCTTCACCCTCACTTGGTGATAACCTGATCTCAAATCAATTTTTGAAAAAAATTTGGCACCCTGTAACTGATCAAATAAATCATAAATCCTAGGGAGGGGGTATTTATTCTTAATCGTCACCCTATTCAATTGCCGATAGTCGATACACATTCTCAAGGTGCCATCCTTTTTGCGTATAAATAACACTAGTGCACCCCAGGGGGACATACTAGGTCTTATGAAACCCTTATCCAATAAGTCTTTTAACTGCTCTTTTAATTCCCGCAATTTTACTGGGGCCATTCTATATGGAGGGATAGAAATTGGTCGAGTGATTAGAAGTAAGTCAATATCAATATCTATTTCTTTTTCAGGAGGTAATCCTAGGAGTTCTTCAGGGAACACATTGACAAATTCATTCACCACTGGAACTGACTGAAGAGTTGGTGATTCTGCCTCCATATCGCTCACTCTAACTAGATGACATATATACCCCTTGGATATCATCTTTCTTGCTTTAAAATAAGAGATAAACTTACCCTTTGGCACCCCAACATTGCCTTCCCATTCAATAACTACCTCATTTGGAAAGTGGAAGTACACTCTCTTAGTTCGGCAATCCATAGTAGCATAACAATAAGCTAACCAATCCATACCCATTATAACATTAAATTCCACCATTTCTAACTCACTTAGTTCAGCCAAGGTTTCACGATCACAAATAGTTACTACATGATCAAAATAAATCCTTCTAGCTATAATAGATTCACCAGTTGGTGTAGACACTTCAAATGATTTGCTTAATAATTTGGGTGTTCTCGTAAGCTTTCCAGCAACTAGTAGAGTGATGTATGATAGTGTAGAACCAGGGTCAATTAATGCATACACATTATGTGAAAAGATGGATAATGTACCTATGAGCACATCAGGTGAAGCTTCCAAATTCTGCCGATTCCCTAGTGCATAAGTGAGATTTTGGACTCCATTAGATCTAGCTGACCCTCTCACACTTCTACTACGACCCATAGGTGCTTGCTGACCCCTACCTACTGGAGGAACTGATGATGATGATGCAACAGATGACCCAGTAGGTTGTTCAATACCACCTATACGTCTCCTCGGGAAATCCCTCATCATGTCTCCTGGTGCATCACACCAATAACAAACATCTGTCCTAACACAACATATACCCGGATAACTCCTTTCACACTATTTACAAGGCTTCCTAGGAGTCATTTGTTGGCCTGCGGAATATCTTGTTGTCCGTATACCTTGTCCCTCACCTCGTTGACCAAACTGATTACTTTGAGACCTTTGAAATTGTGGTGGAGCACTGGCAGCAGAGTAGGAGGATGATGGCCTAGGTGGTCTATTAGAAAATTGAGGCCTAAGCTCAACTTGGGGTGGTGTAAACTACCCTGTATTTGGCCTGCCCCCTTTCCAACTCTTGTGTCCTTCTCCTCTACCTCTGATCCTCCAATTTTTGTGCAAAAGCCTGCATTCTCGCTATGTCCATATCTTTGTTCAAGGAAGCAATGGTGCAGTCTCTGACCAGATACATATCCAACCTATCTACATATTGATGAACTCTATCTGCCATGGTAGCAACTACATTAAGAGCATACCTTGCCAGGGAATTAAATTGAAGGCTATACTCCCTCATACTTATATTCCCTTGGTGGAGATTTAGGAACTGATCTGCATGGGGTTCTCAGATCTCTAATGGAAAATAGTGGTTAAGAAATGCCTCTTTAAACTCCTCCCAGGTAGTTGGAGGCGCATCTATACTCCTATATTGCTTCCAAACTTCATACCACAATATAGCCACACTCTTCAATCTATATATCGCTAACTCGACAGCTTCTATACCGCTCACGTGCATAACATCTGAAGTGCACTGAATCTGATTAATAAAGTCTTGGGAATCTTCATTAGGATCTGACCCAGTGAAGGATAGAGGGTCCAAATTAAGAAAATCACGTATCCTTGTACCAGCTTCCCTATTCGTACCACCTGTACCCATAATGGGACCTTCCTGCCTTTGACCTTGGCCAGTAACTATACGAGTCAATAGTTGGACTGCATTTCTCAGATCTTGCATGGTAGCATCAATAGGTGGTTCAGGAGGAATTTCACTACTCTCGAGTTTTCATCAGGAACTGGAAGAGTTGGAGATGTCTGTGACAAAGACTCTCGTTGTCTCACCTGGCTGGGTATAGCAACCACCACTTCTACTCCCTTCCCATTACCTTTGTTTTGTCTAGTTTCTGACATACACACTGTACAAAACAATGTGGAAATTAGACATAATGCACCTATTACACTTGGCTTTATGGCATGATCTAAAGAATGAAAATAAAGTAACAACTCTTAAATGCCACGTAGCCTCCTGCTTATAAATGTGGTGCACAACATATCGATAAACAAGATTCTAGATAGACATGGCTTTGTAGACTCCCTAGGACCACCTACTCTGATACTACTTCTGTCATGCCCAAAGCCCCGTTAGGGCGGACTGGCACCCGTTGCCAATAAGGCCTGGGAGAACCAACCTATATCTATGTGCTCTCAATATATATTATAAGGTATTTCTACCTTTGGCATGCCTTTAAGAAAATAAACAGTGATAACAAGCCAAAAGAGAATGCATATGGCTAGGATATTGGGGCCACGGTGTTTAAAGTACGAGACATGACCACACTTTAATTTATATAGTCTACAAAGCCTCTAGATAAGGAAAAGTATCTAAAAGGTTAATGACAGGCCCCACCTCAGCTAACTATACAATACAAACATATAAGCTCTAGACATGCAAAGCTTCGAAGCAACCTGGAGCTTGGTAATAGTAGCTGGATATCTTGTACTCCTACTGGGGAGATCTCCTAGCACCTTGTCACGCCCCAAGTCCCATTAGGGCGGACTGGCACTCATTGCCGATAAGGCCCGAGAGAACCAACCTGTAACTATGTGCTTACTATACGTATTACGAGGGGTTTCTACCTTTAGCATACCTTAAAGTAGATAAACAGCGATAATAAGCCAAAAGGAAATACATATGACTAGGCTGTTGGGGCCACGGTGTCCAAAGTACGAGACATGACTTCACTTTTACTTTAAATAGTCTACAAAGCCTCTAAATAAAAAAGAACATATAATAAGGGTTAGGACAGGCCCCGCCTCAACTAACTATACAATATAAACATAAGCTCTAGATATATACAAAGCTCCGAAGCAACTTGGAGCTTGGTGACAGCGGCTAAATGTCCTGTACTCCTACTGGGGAGATCTACTAGCACCTATACCTACAATATGAAATGCAGGTCCCCCATAAGGGATGATAGTACGAGATAGTATACTGAGTATGTAAGGCAGGATACATTGTACATAAAGTAATAACTTAAATGGACCCATGCACTAGGGTAAGTTTGTGGACCACCTTTAGTTATACTATGGAATCATGTACTTTACATTCTTTATATTACTTTATCTTTACTGTATCATCTGTGCATAACTGTAAAATGATAACCAACTGATCAGTGGTGAAACTGTATTGGGTTCGTCCCTGGATAGGTTATACTCAACCCCTCGGGCTAGCCCCCCTTTGATAGGATCGTCTCCTGGCTAGGTTATACTTAACCCCTCGGGGCTACCACCTACCAGAACTGTAAACTTTATCTTTCAATTACCTTTGAGATGATCTGTTTGGTGGTCAAAATATTGGAACTGCAATACTGTATATGTAGCATGTGACATGTAGATAATTATACAAGACAATATGACAATGGAAAAAGAGTACGTTACACAAATAATAAAATGCATATGAAATGGAACACCTCATGAACTTTATTTGGCAAAAAGGGATACATGTATCTTGGTATTCATATATGCAACCAGATTTGAGAGTGACTATGTATGGAATCATATGAGCATGCCAATGGTTGGAGACACAGTTAATAGTTATGTCGGAGTTGGTAAGTGCCTTTATGTGCCAAGGAAGGATCTATGTTTTCATGCCAAATGATACGAATTAAATAACCTCACATACCTCGTTGTGAGACCCTGTTACTATCTTGAAATAACCTTCTCTTCCTTCAAATACTTATCTACAACATAGTAGATGATAAAACTAACATTGATAGATAGTATATATACCTTGGCATCCCAATCACATAAGAAAACAATACATGGGCAGCAAGCGGATAATTACGAACCATAGCGTATTCTTTCAATCATTTTGCCTCTAATCGTATTCCCTAGTGCACATTCACTTATACACATCATGTGCAGCTTGTTATAATTCCATACCAGCCTTACAACAGCACACAAAACACAGCACATAACCATTCTATTCAATCTACAAATGGGAAGCATAACGTTACTTCCCTTCGCTACATTTCGATGACGACAACTCCAAACCTATTCTAACCTTAACCAAACTATTCAAGCAATATTTTCACATATAAACAGACATGAACCAGTCTCAAAAGAGTAACAAATCAGCCATCAAGGATGTGAAGCAATAGCATTCAATCCAATCGTCCATAAGTTCAAACGAAACACACAATTGCAATATCATATAGGGACTCACTTTTGTGAACTGTAAACGTGGTTAATCATACATTATTCACTATTAGAAATCCAAATTTCGTCAAATACATAAGTAGTATCTCATAGGCAAGCCAACCAACAAGAGAAAAATCACTTAATTAACAAGAAAAGTGCATAAGACTCCTTAGCACACAATCTGTCCAGAAATTCCAGCACAATCATACCAACATATACTTCTTATTTTTCATAGTAAAACCATACTAAAAACATATGTAAGATTATTTACCACTACCTTCAAGGTATATATCTTCTATAAGAACCCTAGAAGTTCTTTCTTTGCTGCTTTGCAACTCAAGATACGTTGAGAGAATTTTGAAAGAAAAACAGTTTTTTGTTTGTAAGTTCAGGTGAACAATGACTATGTGGGAGCCGCTTTGGCCCTTTTTAAAGTGGAACTTATGCCAACTTACTAAGGAATTCTCAGCCTTGTTTCATCAAGTAGGTGATGCATCTCCTTTCTCCTTTCATTTGGGCCTTTTGGTGAACCAACTTGATTGGACTTAGGCTGCCTATTTTTCAGATTTTGTCCTTCTTGGTTTGGGCCAAAAGTTTCCAAGAATCTTGTGATATCTTTGGGCCTTTCTTACTATCATTATTGGGCTATAAATATAGTCCATATATGATGTTAAATCATGGCCGAAAGTTATACTCTTAACACGAATTTTATTCATACCCGGACTTGGACAATTTCGACGCCGGGTCTCGTCTCCGTTTAGTTAGCAATTTTAAGCTAAGAAAGTAGCTGACTCACCTCCTTGCTTCTAAGACGTACTAGCACCTCAATTATATCACTTCATTTTAAGGTTGTAATCCCCTTAATTCAACACAAAACATGTATACACACGACCCTCTTAAGCGCTAGATGCACATATAGCCCATTAACGTGAGATTCAAGCACTTTTGAAAATTAGCGCTGGTTCAACCAAATCATGTCATACTTCATTTGTATAGTATTAGTATTGTAAGATGTAGGCTGTTACATCCTCCCCCCTTAGGAATATTCGTCCTTGAATGTTAGCACAATTAGATAGCTCAACCAAGTTTAGACCTTTACTTACTTAACCATTTCACAGCATATTAAATATTCAATCACACATACCTATCAATGTCCCAATTCTGTATATTGAACTCCCTCTTTAGCTTCAAATAAGTGAGGATATTTCAAATTCATCGCATCCTCAACTTCCCATGTTACCTCTTTTGCTTGCTAGTTCCTCCAAAGTACTCTAACTGAAGTTATTTCTTTGTTCCTTAGCTTCTAAACTTGACGGTCTAAAGTAGCAATAGGTACCTCTTCATAGGTAAGATCTTCTGTAACTTGTACATCCTCAATAGGAGTGATACGGGATGGGTTA